>PPHD01002543.1:0-28535 GCA_002909625.1 Bambusicola thoracicus | reverse complement strand
GAAGCACTTCTGTGAGATGTAGGCTTGAAATACTATGAGACACTGCTGTTAACATTTCTTGATGTTTCCACATTATAATAAACATGTTGCTATTGGAGTGCATGAATTATATACCAGACTAGTACTCTTAAATGCATTTCTAGATTTACTCACCATGATCTATAATGTAGGTATTGTGTTTAGCTAGCTGGACTAAAATATCAGTGAATTATATTGAGAGGTACTTGAAAATGCTTCTCCTCAAGTGTTATGCAGGGTTCCTATTGCAGATAAAAGCACACTGTCTTTCAGAAATAAGAGCTATTTGTGTAACTTATTCATGACTGGGTATCATTTGTGGCAGCTGCATGATGATATTGTTCACTCCATGATTCTGACTCTAATTAAATCCGATGCAGTAGTTGACATGTGAAAGGGTGACAAAACCGTATTTATGGTAGAGAATGTGCATTGGAGGAAATTTTTTAGAGACACCTTGGGCCCTAAGAACTAGTATATCTGGTATGTAGAAACTGCAGTTAAAATAACTTTTCCTTTGAACTCTGATCCACCATTATGCTATTTCTGATATGGGTATAAATCTGAATTGTCACAGGCAAGGTTAAACACAGAAAACATACGGAACCCATAATGAGCCATAGTGACCCCAATCTATTTAGTGTGGAAATCAGAAAATTATAACAACAGAAAGGCAGCCTTCTGCGTTTAGCACATTATGTCTTCTTAGTGAGGTTCAAAAGCACCAATACATTATGCAACATTCACATACTTCAGTATGTTAATCTTTGTTTCCAGCTGGCTTGAGCTGCTCACTGCCAGTCAACACATTCACCATCATAGTTAAAAGAGCCATTCTGGCTCTCAGCAAATCCGAATGGAATCTCTTCACTGTGAATTTGAACTGAATCTCAGTAACTCCCTCTCACAAATGCATGTCCTGCAAGTAAAATTTATAACAAATATTCTGTTGCTGTTCTCTGAAGCAGAGTAGCTACTAATGTGCAGATTAGTAGTAACATTTACTACATAATAATGCAGAGAACCTTACATTTTTCTTCAGTAAAGAGAAGGTTACTGAACTACATACTGTGTGTTTGCCAGTTAACTCATTGTACCACATTATTCAATTTACTGTTGTAAAGGGAAATTATTTTTATTATCTTCAAGAGCAAGTCAGCTCACAACCGTTATTTAGTGTGCAATACTGAACTGAGTTTTCAAAATCAAACCACATAGTAGAGATACCAGTTGTAACTCTAAAACTATAGTCCTTGAAAATCACCAGAAACAAACAGGCTTTCTTAAAATTATTAAAATAGAGGAAGAAAAGATGAGTTTGAAAGTACCAGAAGAAATCAGGCTAATGGACTTAATAAAAATGATAGAAATAACTCTGTCTACTTAGAAAAGCTAATTCTGTGGATTTATTTCCATGAGCATTAAAAATGCAATCATATGAATGCTTCATATGGATCTTCCAACAAAACAAAACCTCAAAGCATTAATTTTTTCCCCTTAACTATATTAAAAAACATAGAGAAAGAAGCATGCAAACATACCCAATACCTTACACATGCCATTAATACAGATATCTCGGCTGTGCCTTCCTTCAAAGCAGGGAGTACCATCAGTGACTGCATCCAACATCTTCTCTGAAAAATGGTGATCTATTGGGCGACAGTGGAGCTCACAGGGGTTAGCTGAAAGGAAAATTAAATAATTTCTCAAAAAATATTTCAGCAGGACATTGAAATGTAATGTACAGGGAATAACAGTGTGTCTTCATTCCACCCACTTCCTCTAGCATTTATTAACAAGTAATGGCATAATTAGAAGCAATTAACAAAGCCACAATACTAACACTAACAGAGTGTAAGATGCCTGATAGATGCAACTAGCACAGAGAACAGCTGGAGCCCAGTGTCCTCACACCTCCACACATTCCCTCACTGATATATTAACACCCTACTGAGTCAAGCAATAATGAGGTCTTCAGTTGCAAAGGAGAAAGGATCAGGAAACCAGCAAAACCAGCTGGCATCAGTGAGGGAAAAAGAAGAAGCAGGGAGTAAGACTGTAAGAGATAAGCAACTGTTTTTCATCAGCTAATGACTGAGTGATTTCAGGTATATTTTACAACTCCTGATCAGTGCTGCCAGCTTCTCTCAGGAAAGCAATGAAATGACTGCTTCTCATCTTTAGTGTGTCAGTCAAGGGTCATATTGCTGCTTATTTTCAGATATTTGCTGGCAGTTAATAAATTATTTCAACCACTCCACTTTTTTTCCTGCTTGGCAATTTATGAAATAGAGATAATGTTGGTAGGTCTGACAGATCCAGGCTGTTCTTGCATAGATGTGCAACAGGAAAAACCGCAGCAAAAGCAATCTGTAGGTCTCTACAACAAAATTCTCCACAATATCCCAGCTTAATTCTAGTCCATGCATGGATTTAGAAGAGCTAAAGAAAAACAGTGGAGAACAAGAGTCCAAAGAAGGACAAAGAAGCTGTGAAGAGTTTTATGGGGAGTGGATAAGGGAACTGGGACTGTTCAGAGGAGGCTCAGGGGAGACCTTATCATTCCCTACAATCACCTGAAAGGAGGTTGTGGAGTGGTAGAGGTCACCCTCTTCTCCCAGGCAACGAGAGGATGAGAAGAAATGGCCTTAAGTTGTGCCAGGGGAGGTTCAGGTTGGATATTAGGAAAAATTTCTTCTCAGAGAGAGTGGTAATGCATTGGCACAGGCGGTCCAGGGAGGTGGTGGAGTCGCTGTCCCTGGAGGCGTTCAAGAAACATGGAGATGTGGCTCTGAGGGACATGGCTATTGGGCATGGTGGAGATAGGCTGATTGTTGGATTAGATAGCGGTCTTGCTGATCTTAATGATTCTATGAAATGTGCACCTGCCTTGCTCCACAGATACTGCTCCTTGGGAACTGAAATTCTGGAACTCAGGCTTAGGAGAGTCCAAGGACATAAGTTTGGTAAATAAGTTGTATAAACAGAAAATGAGTTAGAACTGAAACCAGGGTCAAGGCCAAGAAAGACAATCTCTGCCCTCATATTAACCCCTTAGAAAGTCTCCAACACTGTCAGAGCTACTTGACTGAAAGAAAAGCTCTCCGTGGTCACATCCATGAGGGACGGCAGCTGGGGAACTGTCCTGACCACTTGTCCTGTTCCAAGACTCCGTTCAAGGCAAGTACCACAGCAATTTGTTCACGCTCAGCAAAATGAAATCCTTTGAACAGCAATGTAGTAGGTGTTAAAAATATCAGCTTTGGGAACTTTATGGGACCAATATTGAGCCATTTTAATAAAATCTCTCTGGGTATTACAGAGGGGCCTCTACAGAGTCACAGCTTCATCCTGTATCAGCACAAACAAAAGCTGCTCGCTTCCCTGTTCTGAAAGCCATGAGGGGTAACTATAAACGGATACCCTAGCTGATGAATTTCTGTTTCTCTTCACTCCTTTGTTGATCTTGCTTTTGTCATACAAAGAACTGCATTCAAAATTGAAGAGTTTCTAGTAACGAGAAGAATTCAATTTTTTGCTAATGCAAAGAAACCAAATCATTTTCTTTAGAAGGATTTATGCTTTTGAAGAGGGAAATTCACTTTTATTGCTTTGATTTGTACAGCACCAATATGCACACAGCACCATGCTGTGCACAAAACTGGGAGCAGCTCCTGGCCCCAGGGTGCTTGCAATGCCAGCACTGACTCCTGCACAGTCTTAGTTCTAATTATTAATCTCATTCATGTAAACATCATTTCTGTAGAACTGGGACCCAGAAACTAAAGAAGAGGATCCACCAGGAAATCCAAAAGCTTAATGAGGAGCTTTGTGTTTTTCCTCTTCTCAGTAGAGCTAAAATGGTGCCTGAAACCTGACAAGAGTGACGTGTGTGTCTTCTCAAATTAAGATGCCTTTGTAAAGAAAGGGCAGTAGAAGGATTAGTGGTAGAGGAAACACATGGACTAAGGGTATGAAACTGGAGGAAGTCAAGTTGAAAACGAGTCACGTTCAAGAATATTAGCAGAGATAGAGCTATAAGTCTCAGGCAAGAACATAAAGTTTGTAAACCTTATCAGCCCTCAGCCCCTCTGTGAAAACTGTTAGATATAACATCTGTCACATTTATTTTACTTTTATCTGCAGCAGTCTTTTTTTCTTTCTAATTTGATTTCTTTCATGCTCTACTGTTCGGTTCACCTTTCTTGCCTTCTCAGTGCACCAGTTTTTAACAGCAAAGCACAGTAGTCAGTATGACTTCCAGTTAGTCTATGACCTGCTCAAAATTCATTCTGACACAGATTTTACATAAAGTCTTTCCAGTTTTACACTGTTCAGAATAAAATATGTGAAGTACTAGTCTGATATCTGCATCTCCTCCCAGGCTGTATGTTGACATAACAAGCAGAATAATATCCAACTTCATTTCAGAAATCAATCAGCAAGAAAAAGTGCTTACATAATCCAGTCACAACAATGGTCTAAGTATACAGCTCAGAAAGAGTTTGAAGGGAAAGATAATCTTCCTTGAAAAGCCAAATGAAAAAGTAAAAACAAATAATAAGTAAACTTCCAGACTTGCAAAGCCTCATGATTCAAAGGGCTTTCTATACCTAAAAGCTTTCCTGTTTTCCCTAATTGTAGTAACTGGTCTAAAAATAGATCCTACCTGTACCACAAACCTTCTGTTGCTTTTCTTCTTGTCAGTTTTCTACTAAGTCCCACTGGAAATGAGAGGATATAACTCTGTCCCAACAAACTCACTCTTATTCAGTATTTTATACTCCTGTTCTTATTCTTAAACTATTATTTCATCTGCATAGAAGGCTGATTAGGGCACCACTGAAGAAATTATCCAACCGTTGTATTAGCCTTTCATTTTCTGAAATTATTTACTTATCATTATTATTTTTCACAGCTGAGTCCAGGAACCTAATGAAGTATCAGGACTCCATTATTCTAGGACTGTAAATAAACCAGACCAGAATCAGTCACAGTCCACCAAAAGTCTAATATTTTAAACAAGAGACAGACACAAATGTAGAAAGGTGTTTTATCTTCTATTTGCAGTTAGAGAACTGACACTAGGAAAATTCATTACCTGACATGACTCAAATGCAAAGACTGACACTGAATTCACATCTTTTAAAAACCAAATGAGTCCTCAGGAAAAAAAAAGAAAAAGAAAAAAAGACTAAACTGAGATCAGTGTATGCATTAGGGTTGCTCAGATGAAAATCTTCAAAGCAGCTGGTTTCATTTCTATTATATACTCTATTTTATTCTATGTTATATACATACATATATATATATAGCAAATTTGATTAACTCATGATGAGACTTTAAAAAGGCTATTGGCTTAGAAATTTTTAGAGCCAGAATACGCAGAAAATCTCACAGTTGAGCCTACACATGAAATACGAAATCCAAGTGTTAAACACTCAGTAATGAACACCTGGGTAAAACCACATTGGTTTTACCCAGGTTTACCCATTCCTTCACATGTAGGATCGAAGGCACTTTGACTACTCCAGCCTAGACTGTATTTAAATTGCATTAATTATGATATTAACTTCCCAAATCCTCTAGGTAACCAGAAATAAAGAACTCAGTGTGTAACCTGAAGCGTTTTTTTACTTTTCTGGTTGCTACTGCTTGTTCTAACTTTCACACACACGAAGAACTGCTGGAGCCTGCACTCTGGTTCTCTTTATACTACCTGAGTTGAGGGTGTCAGAACTGCACTATGAAGTACAATTACATGAAACTTGATGTCAGATTCAAGTGTGAAAGCAGAAGAGTTACATTCACACTGAACTAATAAGACCACAGGGTCCTGCTTTTCAAACTCAGTTACAAGGGGCTTTATAACTTCTGACCCCATGCAATACACCTTTTGAAACTCTTTTCAAATAGCTTACATTTAATTCAGTCTCTTTTCTAGAGCAACACTTAATTAAATAAAAAAAAAAAAATCCTTTAAACTATATTTTTTAAATTGTCTCATTCATGCTGCACTTCTGTGAACCTCTTCCAGATTGTCTGTGTCATTCTGGCAATGCATTGGCTCTAGCTGGACAAAACATATTAGTTGAGGTGCCTTCAATGCTCAGCATCCCAGAAAAATTGCATCTTCTGTTTTATGCACACTGCTCACATCCTGCACCAAGAATATCATGCTGTTTTGAACTGGGACAGGGTCAGTCATAGAAGAATATCAGATGTAATGGAATCCCAAGTCTAAGAGTTCTCTTTAGTAGCCATTGACTTAGTTGTAATCAGAACAGGGCTAAGGAAGCAGGACAGAAAAGCTGACTAACAATTCTAAAATTCAGGATTATGACTTTTCTTTCCCTGTGTATATCAGAATAGAATTCATATTCACAAAGTGTAAACAGAACAACATGAAGATTACCAGAAAAGAGCTTGTTCCCTGCTCAGAGTAGAAATACAGAATGTGAATGTTTCTCTTATAGCTGAATAACAAGAGTATGAATACTGGAAGGGTCACTTTAACGTGACAGAGAAGGATGTGAATAATATGACTGCAGGGAGATGATAAGGCCTCAGTATTTTTTTCCTCTCTCTCACCAGGAATAAGAGGTGGGCCTCCACTTCTGAAACCCCTGTCAATCTGAGTTTGTGGGAAGTCAGAATTGGATAAGGAAATCCAAAACAAAGAAGATTAGAAAATACAATCATCAAACAGACAAAACATGTAAAAGGAAAGGTATTTAATCACACTAACCTAACTTGACGCTCCAAGAGAAAGTTTAATTCCTAATCAATGGCAGCAGTGCACTGTTAGCTGAGGCCCTGTGAATATCAGTACAGATCTTACTTGACACACAGGCATGTTTTGGAAGAAATATGAGATTTCTAATACTTTAGCTACATAACTCCAAACTGCCACTGACTGAGAACAGAAAGTTGTTTACATGATTACTTTTATCACTTCAACGTAAGACTCACACTGACTACAGTGACTTTAAATCCCAGGTAGCTATCAGGTTCAGATAAATGCAATTTGTGAAAAGGTATGAAATAAATGGATGTGGGCTCAGCATGATGGCCAGAGAAGTTCTTTAGTGCCAAATTCTGCATAAAGTGTCAGTGCAGGGATCTGAATCAAGCAATTCAGAAAATACCCTGTCCAGAGGCACTGTATGCTTTAGCCACATTTGAACCTCAAAGTCCTCTTCATATTGAGACCCTCAGGTGTACTCATGTGCTCTAGTGTGAGCAGATGGGTTTCTGTAAATCTAAAGTAAATCTGTGCAAGCCCCTAGGAGGCTAAAACTCATTTAAAACAGGAGGAAAAATCTCCAAGTATTTATAACCTCAAACATAATTAGTCTAGGTAACAGCAATGTATTGTTCACTCCTTTTCTTCCTGTTTGCTTGTTAAAGCAACGTGGTGCATACTGAGCTATTCATAAGAAAATCTTTGTTCTTTTATAAGGGTACAATTTACACAATGTAAAAGGACATTAAAGCAGTGTTTAATTAAGTGACAATGACCAGAACAGGGTTAATGAAACTATGAAATCAAAGATGCAAGGGTTCATTCACCATTTACCCTTTTTCTAGAAGGATGAGGGAACATGGAAATTACCAGCATCTAAAAAATTTCTAGCTCAGATTTTCATCTCAACTAAATGTTTTCATACAAAAACTCTTATATCACTCAGGGTTTGGGAAATCTTCAAAACAGTTTCTTTTACCCTTATATCACATGTACAGGATGAGAGAATTGAAGATGATTGATAGTAAAACATAAGCCAAAATCTTCTTGATGCTTAATGTAGGAACAGGAAACTCCGGAGTAGGACCAATAAAATCCGCAGAAGAGAAGGAAAAAAGACCAGACCAGACCAGACTAGTCTAGACTAGACTAGAATAGGATAGAATAAAAACAATTGTAAGAGACTTAAAAAGATCAAGTCCAACTGGCTGACCACTTCAAAATTGCAAGTTGAATTTTGAGCTTCACTTTTTCTTAAAAAAAAACTGCACAGACAGCTTCTTCTGTTTACTCCTTAAATTTCTGCATAAACCAGATTCAGGCTACATAGTATTAACTATTGCCCCTATACTTCGTAACTAGATGTGATAAGTGATAAGACAGCAATGATAAGCAAGTGATAAGACAGATGCATCACTCTTGTCCCTATAATACAGAGCACTTAATTACTGAACCTGTTGAGGAATTATTTCCTTACTGCGGTGCCAGGCACATATACCACAAACATCCAAGTTTGGAAATACTAAATTTGTATTTGTGTCACTGAAGAGCTCTGCTTATTAGGTGCCATAATGCCTGCAGGCCTAAAAATGCAGCTCTACCCCACGCTACTGCACTTCTTTTCCTGGGGTTGACACTGGGAAAGACAGGTCAAGTCTAACACAACTAACTAGCATAAGTATGACTTCAACAGCTGTTAGGAGTGTAGTATATTTTCAGGAACCAGTCTGCTTGTGCTCAGAGTCAGTATTGCTAGAGCTCTACAACAATGTATGCCTTTGCACATTCACAAAGAACATACCTGTTGGTGGAGGCACATAAAATTTTTCTAAGTACTTAGAAGACTTTTAATTCAGGAACTTCTGAACCTAAATAGATGCTTCCCATAGATCTGTAAAATTATGCAAGAAATTTAGAAATTCACAGCTTCGTACCTGTGTTATAAACTGGCACCCAGTGGTAAAACTCATTTTGGTAGGGAACTGTGTCAAACTCAGTGCACTGCATCTGACGAAAAGTTGGCAAGCCTTTCCGACAGGGGCTAATGTTACACATGCGATAGCGTTTCCTTTCTCCAGTGCAGTAGTCTCCTCCAAACTGTGGTCTACAAAAAGAACATTGAAACTGGGATGTGATATTGGGATAAAAGTAGTTTCAAAAGAGCAATGACTTTCAGGTTCCAGTGAGAATCAGAAACCTTTATAGGATGAACATACCTTTCACATGTTCAAATACTTGAACATGCCAGTATGAAGTATAAGGATCTAGAGATACCCTGCATCTTGGTACAAGCAGGACAAAGTGCTTGTACACTGCCCAGCTAAGCTCACGACAAAACTGTCTTATCAAGAAATCTTCTCTAAAACACTGTATTTTTCAGACTGTTTGACAGTTCTTCCAAAAAGATCAAGTTATTTTTCAAAATCAGATGTAGGGTCCTCATGAACTCAAGCGTGTATTAGAAAACTCTGCCCACCACATTCTGTACCTATCAGTTCATGTATATAAAGGTGAAAACAAAGCTGATGACTAACACAAAGCATTAAAGGCAAGTCTTTGATTCCCTTCAGGAACAGAATGCTACCTATTGTTCCCATCCTTTGTATGATTTATAGCATTTATGTAAAGCTTGCATGCGAAATAACAGGCTTTTTTTTTTTTTTTTCATTTTTCTGTAGAAATAAGCTCCATGGAAGGTAAGGATTAAATCATGAGATAATGATTGTATAAGGTGAGCCAAGTGATTTTCACACAAGTATGCTTAACTGGGGAGATGAGGTTCAGTCTGTTTTGCTGCAGCACTCAACAGTAAACCAGAGTCACAGAGAAATGTCTCCTACATCCTAAGTACCAGTAAGATCTTGAATGAAAGGTGTGAAGATTGTGTACTCAGCTTACTCTGGGTTATCGCATGGTCTCTCTGCGCTCTGAACTCCTGCCCCACAGGTCCTTGTGCAATGGGACCAGGATGACCACACACCCCATCCACCATGGATTGCTTCTGGAGTTTTGCCTACTGTAATGCACTCACCAGAGAAGCACCACTGAAGAGAGAAGAGAAATGACAAACAAGACTATTACAACACAGAAAAATGTTACATTAACTGCTTGCTTTTTCATCTCCTGAAGATTGACAACTTCGGTGGAAACTCAAAAGCAGATATCAAAGGGTGCCTCTCTTTTACAGCTAAACAACAGCAGAGATTCTCACAGTTTTTCTGCAAACATTTTGCAGGCACCAAACCTCACAGTCACCTTGTTTTCTCCACACCGAGTTCCATCCGCAGCAGCATCCAGCTTAGAGCGGCAGGAGCCTTTCACCGAGCACCAGAGTGTTTGGCAAAGGTTCTGGAAAAGAAAGAAAGCTGCTGCAGTATGAAGCAGAGCTCAAGAACTCCCATGGCTAAGAGCTTCAAAATATTTCCCACGGATTTGTACATCAATTTACAAAACCTTATAAGGGCTGTGTTTCCAGAGACATGTTCAGAGTTTTCCACAAGTTAGGACACACCAAGAGTCCATATTCAGGCTCTCTTTGTTAGCATACAAGGAGGGACTCTGACAAATACATAACAGTGAATACTTTCTGTCAAACGAATTAACTGAACTATGTTTGTGAGTTAAAATACTCTCCTGATTGGCTGCTCACCTTCCAGTTACATACAGGAAAAATTACAATGTTTGAGAACTACTGTTTATAGCGAAGGTGAACAGATTCTATTATTTTCACTTTAAAAGTACAATGGAATATTCAATTTTTTATTGCTGCTTGCCTGTAAAGAGTGAAATCAAAGAGGGTTACTTAAGTCTGTCAGATAGGTGAAAACAACATCATGTCTGCAAGTGTAACAGCCATGTCAACATTCATGAGCTCCCAAAATCTGAGGAAGAGAAAGAGGTCTCTTAAAACAGCCAAACAGGCAATGAGGTGGTACACTAAAAAGCAGGCCAGGGTAGCTTGCTGTTAAAAAACAAAAACAAAAACAAAAACAAAAACAAAAACAAAAAAACCAAATAGCAAGTGGCCTGGAAAGAATAGGGGTTCTAGTTGGTCATCACTGGCGTACTAACAAGGTCAGAAGCTGGTGCCATGGAATTCCACACTGGTAAAGCACAAACTTAAGCTGCTGTTCCACACGCAGTGGTCAATTCTTTACAGATGGGACAGACATCCCCAGAGTCAAAGATAGCAGGTCAAAAATCATTGTGACAGCATTATAACAAATCCTCTTTAAACATGCAGAGCTATTCTCTGAGGAAACACCAGGCCAATTCTCCCTTGACAGAGGTGGTTAATGTATCACTGGTAGACTTTCCTCAGTTCACATACACATAAGCTTGTCTTTTAGTTGACACACAGGAGTCCCGTGTGCTTAGCTGTAGAAACCAGAGGTGTAAAAGAAACGGTGCAGTCCCAACTGGAACAGGGAATCTGTAGTAAGTTTTGTCTGAGGGTGTTTAACTGCAGAGTTCAGTACTGTGATCAGAGTTCAGCTCCCAGTGGGCCTTTTTTTCCTGAAAGTAAAAAACATTCTGGGCTTGAGAGTCAGGACAGAAGTTGGATATTTGGGAAAAAGCAGCTCCAATAAGCTAACAGCAACATTTGGCTGAGTTTGAAATCAAAACGGGGCTGCTGATTTCTGGCCTGCTTCTATTTAAAACAGCAAAGCTTAGGGGTAGTCTGTTTCGAGAGAAATGCTTCTTATTTACCTTTACCATTCTGTGTTATACAAAACATCTCTAAGTACTTCATATATCCAGTTGGAAATATATTGTCTGGGGTATTGCATCTCTGCTCATTTAGCCACTTTTAGGTGATATTTACAATCAGAAGTTGTTCTGCAGTTCTTATTTATAGTTCAAGAGTAGTATTACTTTGCAACACTTTGCGGCACCATCGTTGTCCGCATGTAAAGGCAGAGCTATCTGAATGTTCCAGCTGGTGAATATTTCTTCAATATAAAATTCATCCATTATTTTTAGCTGTCAAATAAAGAATATGCTTCATGCATGTGCCTAAAACTACTGCACTGTGCTTCAAATACCAGAGAAAGAATCGCAGAAACACAGAATACCCTGAGTTGGAAGGAATCCACAAGGATCACTGAGACCACCTCCTGGCTCCACACAGCACCACCCAAACCCAATGTCTGAGGGTGGTGTCCAAATGCTATGTGAGCTCCAGCAGCTCAGGGCCGTGTCTGCTGCCCTGGGCAGGCTGTTCCATGCCCCCCGCCTTCTGGGGCAGATCCTTTCCCTAACCCCTGGCCCTCCCCTGGCACATCTCCATGCCGTTCCCTCAGGCCCTGTCACTGTCACAGAGTGCAGAGCTCAGCGCTGCCCTCTGCTCCCTGTGAGGAGCTGCAGCCACCATGAGGCCTTTCGTCAGCCTGCTCTGCTCTGGGTCTAGCACACACAAGGCCCCCAGCTGCTGCTCACACTCCTTGTCCTCCAGAGCCTCACCACCTTCTCAGCCCTTTTTTGGACACTTTCTAATAGTTTTCTGTCCTTTTTATGTGGTGGTGCCCAGAAATGAAGAGGCACCAAAACTGAACATGGCTTTCCAATGGTTGCAATGTTTATGAAGTGCGAATACTCTTAGATTCCAAAGTCAAGTGTTCACGGAAGAAATCCTTTAGCTTTAAAACAAGTTCCCATATCAACCTCCATATACAAGAGCTTTAAGAATAAATGAAACAGCAACAGTACAAGAAAAAGCACTCTTTACTGTGTATTTTTGTAAATATGGGAAGGAATTCATGACTGTAACATGGACTCAAGGCAAAGCAAGTGTATGGTGCACACTTTCCACTCTGTCTGTGAGATAAGGGTCTGTACCCTTATCCAAGTCCAATGTAAAAAATCCCGATTTCACCAAAGTCAGTGGAAGTTTGGAGGTAAGGAGTAGGCTATGAGATAAGGATGTTGAGCTTCTATTATCTGTAGAAAGCTAGAGATTTACTTACCATTTGGAAAACTCCTCTCCCTAATCTGTATTTTGCTTTTTATTTTGGAAAACTCCTCTCCCTAATCTGTATTTTGCTTTTTATTTTTTATTTTTATTTTTTATTTTTCTTATTACAGGGACAACATGCATGTACTTCACAAGATACTTAGAGGTCTTGCAACTTGAATGGTTCATGGAAACCACTGTCTGAATTCTAAAGCTTTGGTAAGTACAATCACTGGACACCTGGGCATCTTCAGCTAAATACAGATTCTTCCCCATGGACTGAATTCAGATAGACATTAAAAGTTGCACAACAAACATAGCTCTGTCAGTGACTGTTAAGTAAACAGTGGAAAGGCAAATAATAGTCAGACCTCTTAGATGAAATGCCAGGCAGACTATACTATTCACAATTCATTTCCTTGCCAGTTGCAGCTACCTGCAAAACAAAGTCCTTGCAATAAAAAGCAAAATAAGATAATACCAATTAGTTTTCTGACACATGTCTAGTTGTAAAATCGGTCAATCAAGAGATGTCAAATGTAAAGGTCTACTAGGTTCAGACCAAAGGAGACATAGAATAAACCAGAGCTGCAAAATTACACTTCAATTTTCTGTCTGTACCATTGGACAAATTACAGTAGCTGGGGAAACTGGAACAGCAAATGAAAGTAATTTTTCAATACCTACTTCAGATTCAGTAGTTGCAGTTCAACATTGGTAATCATGTTATCTATTAAGGCTAAGGAGATTAATCAGAAATAATCCCTCTAATAGGATACACTAAATGAGGATACACATAATTATCCAAATGGAATAAACAGTCAAGATCAGCAGTCCCCAGTCCACAGCTGTGTGCAATACCTTGCCTAGAGAAGACACTACTGCCACAGCCCTTCTTAACACAGTGATGAAACATACTGCTGCCTTCAGTGTTTGCTGAATATTGCTGCCCTAAACTCATTAAAATTTAGTGATCACTTAGCTAGATTAGCACTTGAAACCACTATTTCTGAACTGATCTATGTAGGAAAGTACCAGCTTAGCCAACTAGCTCTGATGCTAGGTACAGTTACAATAGCATAGCATTGCACCATAGTTAATACAGTCTGTTACCCTGCATTACTTTCTAGCTCATATGGGGAATTGTGTTTCTCTACATCTCTGTTTTGCTTTGCTGTGAGATAAAGCCCCAGGATACTATTCAAATTACTCATTTGCGCATATAAATCTCACGCATGATGGGGACTTCAAGATTCTTTGTGGGACGTGCACTGAAATTTCCTTTAATTATTTAGACTGTCAAGAGTGTGAAAAGTCAAGACACTGGAAAAGAGCACAACCCAGATTTCTTCAGGAAATACTTTCTGGAACTAAAGAGTTGTTGCCAGAAATATTTTGTTAGTATCTTGTTTTTGAAAATGTGACTCCACTGATAACTAACTTAAGCTCACTAAGTTTCAAGTCAAAATTACTCCATCCAGTGGATAACAGGCATTTAATAGCAGGTATGGGCCCAGATCCAGAGAATGTCTTGGAATAAACAAAGCATACAAAACAACAACTCACTTGCAGAACCTCTAGTGTGGAATTAAAATACCATGTTAGGCAATGCCTGTCTTGCATACGTAGCCTATAAGACTGAACATGCTCTATGTAGTTAGTAACTGAATTTCAGTGACTGTGCTTTCTGTTCGAAAAGAGTAAGTTATCATAAGCAGAATGAATTAAAATATACAATACTTACATCCACATCTTCACAGAAAGTAGCATTGGAGCCATACTGAAGCTGGCACTGGTGATGCACATCATAAATCACTCCTGGAGCAATGACTGGGGACTTTAAGACTTCTTTCTGGGGGATATCATCCAGACAGAATCCCCACCCTCGGCTAAAAGACAAAAATTGCATACTGAAAAAAAACACCAAAAACACACCAAACCCCAAATCAAAAGAACAATCAACCATACTTGTTGTTATTTCTGTGCGGACTTTTTTATATGGCCTTTTGAAACAACTCTTCTGTATTCCAGCTAAGATATGCTGAGGGGCTACTACCAAACAGCACTCACTTCTGGTAGTTAATGAAATTTTATGGGAGAACAAAAAAAACAAACTGAAGAAACTGCCTGTTCTGGAGCAACCCTAGTATCAACAACAAGTGGATTCTTATATGAATTCCAAACTCTGAAGTAGGATCACTGAAGTCTAAAAAAGTAAAGGAACGCAGAACAGAACAGAAGAGAATATAATGGTATAGTTTATAGTATAGTGTAGTGTAGTGTATAGTGTAGTGTACAGTCTGGTATATAGTGTAGTGTTGCATAGTGTAGTATAGTAGAGATTAGTGCAGCAGAGTAGACTACAGTTCAGTTGGAAGGCATCTTCAAATAACATCATGTTCAACTGCCTGACTACTTCAGGGCTATCCAAAAGTCAAAGCTGAGGGCATTATCCAAATGCCTCCTGAACACTGAAAGCCACAGGGAATGGCTCCCTCAACCACCTCTGTAGGAAGTTCCAGGGTTTGACCACTCTCACAGTAAAGGAACTTTTACCTAATGTCCCAGTTGAAAGTCCCCTGGCACAGCTTTGTAATGTTGCTGTATGACAACAATTCACAGAGAGCAGAAACTCCCTCTGCTTCCTGTTCTCATAAGCTGCAGGGAGCAGTCAAGTCACCTGTTAGCGGACAACCCAAGTGTCCACAGCTTTTCCTCACAGGACGTTTCCTCACGTTTTCCATCTCTTTTACAGCTTTTCTGCCCTCCTTGGGATGCTTTCACAAGAACCTTAACATCTTGATATTGTGGAGCCCAGAACTGCACATGATACTCAAGAATACTCCATTGCTAAATATATCTGCATACCATGTTCCAATGCTAAATACAGCAGAGAATCACCTGTTCTGATCACTAGCTGTGCTGTGTTCAGTGCTCCTCACAAGGCAGTTTGCCCTCTTGGCTGCCTGGGCGCTTTGCTGGCTCATGCTGAGCTCCTGTCCCCAGCACTTCTAGGTCCCCTCCTGCTGAGCTGCTCTCCAGCCACTCATCTCCCATCTATGCCTGTGTCCAGCATTGCTTCATTCCAGGTGCAGCACTCAGCATTCTCCATGTTAAACTTCATGCTGTTCCTAACAATGCTCCAACCTGTCTAGATCACTCTGCAAGGCCTCTCAACTCTCCAGGTAGTCAGCAGCACCTCCCAGTTAAGTGTTGCAGGCAAACTTGCTGAGAAGTAGCTTCCTTCTCAGCCTCCTGATTGAGATTCCCACTACAAACCTCTCAGATCTTTCCCCACTGTGTTCAGGGTACACAGCTAGTAATCCCAGACAAGAATTCCAGTCTGAGCAACAAGAGATCAAAAATCAGCCCCACAGTTCTTCATTGTCATCTACTCATATCTGGACATGAGCCTGGGCTTTTGCAGCCCAGAAAGCCAACCAAACCCTGAAGTACATCAAAAGGGAGGTGATCCTGCCCCTCTGCTCTGCACTGGTGAGACCTCATAAGGAGTACTATGTCCAGAGGTGGAGTCCTCAGTACAAGAGAGGCATTGACCTGCTGGAGTGTGTCCAGAGGAGGGCCACAAAAAAGATTTATGGAATGGAGCATGTCCCCAAAGAGGGCAGGCTGAGAGAGCTCGAGCTGTTCAGCCTGGAGACGTGGAGGCTCTGAGGTGAACTGATAGTGACCTTTCAGAATCTAAAGGGGGGCCAAAGGGACAGACTTTTCAGCAAGATTTTTTGTGATAGGACAGGGGGAAATGGTTTCAGACTAAAAGAGGGAAGACTTAGAAAGGATATAAGGAAAAGAGTTTTCACAGTAACAGTGATGAGGCACTGGAATAGGTTGCCCAAAGATATGATGATTGCCCTGTCCTTGCTTACATTCACGGTCAAGATGGACCAGGTTCGGAACAACCAGATCTAGCTGTAGGTGTCTGTTTATTGCAGGGGAATTGGACTATAAGTGACCTTTAAAGGTCCCTTCGAACTCAAATGATTCTATGATTCTATATTCTTCTATGAAACTAATCTTCAGTCTTCTAGGAGACAGATCACATTTTTTTTCAGAGTATTAACGTATACTGAAAAATTAATTTGTAGCAGCCCACTTGACACAGGGCACTAGTTCAAACTGAAAGGAGTCTTCTTCCTTGTACTTTAATGGACCTCAGCCAAGAATTAATAATTTGTCTATTAGAGCAGACTCACCGATCCCCATGGCAACTGTTTTCCAACATACACACTGCAATAGAGCAACCTTCAAGCCATAAATATTACTTAGTGATTTACTTCAGGGATTTGATGGTGGCTATGCATACTGAATCATCTCCAACTTAAAACATAGCAAGAAATATGAAGAAAACTTTTACAGTAGCAAGATCCTTCCTCTTATTCTCTAACTTACAGCAAAGCAAGACTAGGTATTATAAAAAATGTAGTAGCTGATATTTGTGGCTCTGGGAGGTTTAAATGTCTTACGAATGCTGATGATCCTGAGGATAGGCAAAATAAGGCATGTCAAAGTGGAAATATCATGAGGTCATTATAGCTCACCAAGAAGTTTCAGAGATTATCACCACTTCTGGAGAAATTTATACCACACTGCTGCTCATATAAAGAACATGCTGAACAAATCATTGAAAAGGAGCACATATCACTGTGGAGGCAAGATCTATCAGGTTCCCTCAGAGCTCTTAACAGAATGCTTCTTTCTTTCTGGTAACTTCAAAAAGTTGCAGGTTGAACCAAACCTGAGCTGCTAGGACAAGACTGGAGTTCACTCCCAGGAAACACAAATATAGTGGAGCTTTCCAAAATTGGAAAGCTATAAACTCCTCCATGGTAATTAATTCATGCATACTACAAAAACCTAAATCTAGTAACATAACTTTTTTTTTACTTCAAACTTCATATAAACATCTCATACACAGTTGTACTCATCTTAGGGAAATGCTAAAACATGATCACTCACTCTAGAAATCGTGTGATGTATTCCTTGCTGCACTGTGACCAGGTGAGTGGAGTGGGATCATACTGCAGCTGCCGGGACATGATGTATGGGCGCTTTCCAACAGGCTCACAGTCATTTTCTTTTCCGTCATGCTGGATACCAAAACTGGAGACAGAAAACAACATCTGGTAACGCCAGCTGCTTGTTTGTACCACAACACTCATCTATGGGTTCCATGCTGTGTTTAAAAAGACCCTAGGGTCAGTTGCTTCCTCACCTGGTGAACTGTAGATACCTGTTTTCTAAAAAAATAAAAAATAAAGAATTGACTCAAAACCTACAACAAATTTGCACTCTGTTAGGCTTTCAAGTAAGTCTAGTAGGTACAGCAATATTAATGAGATAAAAAATTAAGAACATACTGCCAAAGACTACTATATTCAGGGGTAGTTTTAAGAGTCAGAACACTATTGCACAACTTGGCCAAGAATTACATTTAGAATATAGAGTTAGGTCAAAACTTGTAGAGTCCTTCCTAGTTCATGGACCCCAGTCCACTTGTACCACTTTAACTACAGTCAGACTCTGTGATGCTGCTATACACTCCCCTATTACATCTCTATTTCTTTTTAAATCTTTTTTTTTTTTGGTAGAGACACAGGTTTCCACATTACTGAACATTCCAGCCTTCACTCCTTTCTATTTAACTTTCTCCAGCTGTGCCTTGCAGGCATACAGGTCTTCCTGATGTGGCCCTCTACGACTTTTCTGCTGTATTAGGAGATTTCTTTATTCAAGAGCTAGTAAAAATCATAAACAATGACAAAAAAAAGCCCAAATCCTTTGAGTAGGATTAAGCTGACTAAACATAGATACCTCCACATCATCTCCTTGTGAAGGAGGTTTTGTCTGAAGTAATAATATACAAAGATAGTAGTCTATGAATATTCTGACACCTGAATTGCTAACATCTGAAGTTTTATAAACTTATTTCACAGCCTTGAAAACTAACTCAGGTCATGATTCAGCCATGGATCAGACAAAGACCTTCTGGTGAGTGCAAACCACTAAGACTTTATTTCTGGAAAATGTAATTTTACCATGACTCAAATGTTCCAAAGGCAGAGCATGATTTCAGTCAGAACTGACTCCAGTGGCAGGCCTGAGTTGTAAAAGCAAGTGTGTCCCCCTAGTGACAGGTCTTTCTCTACAAACAGGATCTGATGCCACAGGTGGCTGTGAACGTCTACAGGGGCAGCAGGGACTGCTGGAAACCATTAAAAATGGGAGTTTTTTATCTTTTTTTTTTTTTTTTCATCTGTTCTGACAGAGCTTTATTGTTCTTATTTGAAATTTTTAATGCCTTTTCTCTAACCTTGTTTGAGTGAAAGATAGTTACAAATTAATTATGAATGCTACCACTCTTTCTGGTAGATAATCCTTGAAGGCAAGGCCACACAGCATTCCTGCAACAACAGCACAGCTGTACTCTGTCTCATAGTATCCAAAGGACCTGGGATAGACCAGGAGAAGATCACACATGGTCTATGGGGAAGAAGTATTTTCTGGCAACTATTGTCAATGAAAAAAGTTCCCTGTCAGCAAGAATTTGTGGGGATGAGGAGAATGAACCTCAAAGCACCTAAATCTAATTGAAATAAGTATCATTATTTCATTTTTGAGAATTCACAGGTTGAATAAAGAAAGGCCAATTCATACTTTAATAGTCTTCAGATCAGATTTTACATCCCATCAGGAAGTACAGACTTCAGCCTGAGTGGCAGTTGGGTGTATACAGGAAGTGATGTGATACAAGAATAAACCTGTCACCTAGCCCAGCAGATAACTGCAGGCAAACTGAACTGTCAATGTGATAATAATGTACCTTGAGGAAATCAGTTCAGTGTCAAAACAGTTAAAAGATAAAGTATTTCACATGAGTTAAATAAACCAGCTAACCAACCAAAACGTTCACAAAATTAGAATATGAACAAATATGGTTTAAAGCAAAAAATCCCAATTGAAGACTTACAGAATCACAGAATTGCAAGGGTTGGAAGGGATGTCGAGGGATCATCCAGTCCAACCCCGCTGCTAAAGCTGGTACCTACAAAAGGTTGCACAGGTAGATGTCCACATGGCTCTTGAATATCTCCATAAAAGGAGACTCCATCTCTCTGGGCAGCCTGTTCCAGTGCTCTGTCACCCTTACCATAGAGAAGTTGTTCTGCATGTTAGTGCTGAACTTCCTATGTTCAAGCTTTAGGCCATCACCAAGAAGAGCCTGGCCTCATCTATTTGGCTCCCACCTCCCTTAAGATGTTTATAAACATTTATCAGATTCTCTCTCAATCATCTTTTCCCCAGGCTGAATAGGCCCAGTTACTCAGGCTTTCCTCATATGGGAGATGCTCCAGGCCCTTAGTCATCTTTGTGACTCTCAACTGGACTCCTACTAGGAGTCTTTCTTGAGCTGGGGAGCCCAGAACTGGACACTTAGCCACAGTCTGCATGTGGCCTGACCAGGGCAGAGGAGAAGCAGAGAATAACTTCTCTCAACCTGATGGCCACATCCCAGGATACCATTGGCCTTCTTGGCCACCAGGGCACATTGCTGGTTCATGGCCAACCTGTTGTCCACCAGGACTCCCAGGTCCAACTGCAGAGCTGCTCTCCAGCAGGTCATCCCCCAGCCTGTACTGATGCATGCAGCTATTGTTTTCCAGGTGCAAGACTCTGCACTTGGTCTTGTTAAACCTTATCACGTTCCTCCCTGCAAAACTCTAGCCTGTCCACGTCTTGCTGACTGGCAGCACAGCCTTCAGGTGTGTCAGCTACTCCTCCCAGCTTTGTATCATCAGTAAACTTGCTGAGGGTGGACTCTGTCCCTTCAAACAGGTCACTGATGAAGATGTTGAACAAGACTGGACCCAGAACGGACCCATGGGGACCCACTTGTTACATATCCAAACAGACTCTGTGCCACTCCCTCTGAGCTCTGCCATTCAACCAGTTCTCAATCCCAAATTAAATGCCAAGTAACCTCAGTAAGTAAACTTGACCTATGTGAATCCACAATGGGAATTTTAATCTACAGAGGCTATTAGTTGCTAAGAAAAGTCCAAAGGTAACCTTAGTAAGACAGGAAACTGATATTCCTGTGAAGCTTTACTAGTTTTATTTTAAAAAATGGTTTCTAGCCAATCTGCTATACTGAAACACCCAGTACAACAGTTATTTTTTATTTAAATGATTGATTTGAAGATCATATGAAGTAATTGCATGGTAAATCAGTACAGGCTCAAAAAAAATGAATAAAAGGGAAAAGTTAAAGCATTAATTGATGACTCCTTACAGCTGAATTATTTCATCCTGATGTACTAGTGTAGTAGACTATTAAAAGAGGTATACCAAAGAGTTGTAATTATAAAAAAGTCAAAGGTTTAAGAATTGGTTTCTTATTCTTTTGCTCATTAAAAATAACTATGGTTTTGATTTAATAATAAAGAGACATCAACTCATTCCTTTTTTTGTTTCTGTTTGGCAATTTAAGTACTAATATGCAAATAATAATTCAATTTCAGCAGTGTCCCCCTTCACTTTCCATTATACCTGTGTCCAAGTTCATGAGCAATAGTGAACGCCAACGGAAGACCAGAATCTTCATTGATGTTGCAGCTTCTGTGAGGTTGACACATGCCTGACAGATGAGATAAACCTAAGGTTTCACACGGACGATTCATGCCAGCACAAATGTCCTTTCTAAAATCACAGAAAATTACTTGTTATTAAAAAAGATTAAAAGCAACGGTAGCGTCCCTTACATTGGGTGCTCTGCTTCCAACACATAACATATCAGTGCTGATGCATCTGTGTTTTAACCAAGGAGCTGTGATAACATTTTACAAACATACACTTCTTTTGCTACTATTGTATTATATCACTATAATTAGTCATCGATATTGATGCTGCTGTAGTGCTTAAATACATACTTATTTTCAACTCACATAAGAAAGTTCTAAAATCTCCACCTCTGACAGCATTTTGATCATAGCACAGCTGAAGTTTTCTAGTAAATGCCTGATGGCAAATTACATGCTCAATTTCCTTTTCTCTACTTTTGCATAAGTATTTATTAGTTCTCTCTTGCATTTTAAAGAAAACTCTCCCTTTAATTCCACCATCTCACGTAGGACACAGGACTCACAGCTACAGGCAGCCAATGTTACAGTGCTGTTACAGAACAGAATGCATACTAACATGGAGCCAAAATCCCTGTAAGCTTTTTTGGCTAATAACTTTACTCCCTCAGCATGGTCTATTTTCCCTATCAAGTAGACATGTGCTGCCATGTCAGCATGAGCATTAAGGAACTGTGCACAGTCAGAAAGTGGTCCCTTCCTTCAAAATGTCTAGCTGGATGCTGAGCACTCTGCTAAAATAAATAGAAGGAAGAAATGTATGTTTTGCCTCTAAACAGGTCAAACCATATTACAAACCTCTATGTCCATAACTTATAAAGGAGGGAATGATTCAGATGTCTTGTGAGGGTCAGGTTGATTTAACTTCTCCCAGTTCAGTCAGAGCAGGCTGAAGGATTACAACCTCATCTCAGGCTCTTTCACTGGGGAACGTCCTACTACAATAGTGTGCCATAGGCTAAGTGGCAGATTTATTAAGAAGAATGTGATTTAATCCTATATATCAGCTCTGCTGGGTACAACACGTTTGATGACACTGAAGGTCTGCCAGAGTGGCTACTCAACACTGTCGACCCAAAAGAGCCTCAACTTCATTCAAATGAACTGTCTAACGCCTGTTTATCTGCAGAGCTAAACCACTCAACATTTTGAGATTTCTTTTTCTCATTCTTACTTTAACGCTAGTGGATTTTCTTCCCATACCACTTGAGGGTTTTTGTTTGTTTGTTTGTTTGTTTTGTTTTGTTTTTGTCTAAAAACCTAGGTGTTATTTGAGGATTTGCCATTATAGAATTGCTCATCTACTCAGTGGGTTATTTTGGTACTTCCCTTCAAAGGAGAATAAAGAAGTGACTGAGCACTAAATGAAACAGGTTCAAGTGGAGAAAATGACCTGAGCTCTGTAAATTGCTAATCTCTCGAGGCATACAGTTCTCAATTTCCTGACTAAGACGCATCTCTAATAAAACACCCACATGTGTACATAGACTATTATGTGTACTTTGAAAACAAATGAAAAACAACAACTTTAAAAGATACAGCACGTCTAACCTTAACCACGTTTTTATAATATAGCTCACAGTCTCTGCCTCTTTGAGTATCAGGAATGCTCACACTATGTTATTTTGCATTCGTTGTGGTATTTTAGAAACAGCATATTTTCATGGGTTCTACGCAGGATGAACTAAATGACATGAGCATTTAAAAAAAATCATCACCAAAATTAATGTAATTAAACGATATTTGGTCACATCTGCTGAACTGTTGTCATACCTTGTTAGAAGAACAGCCACATCGTGGTGTGTAGGGTTGACGTCACTCTTAGGATTGACACTCTTTTGCCATTTGCAGAAGCTGGCTAGTGTCTTATCAGCGTGGTGAACTATCTTCAAGCCTTGCTAATGGGAAGTGAAAGAAAATATTGTAAAGACAAGACTGCACTGAAATTATATGTCAGTGATGTTAGATGTGAAGCTGGGTAATCTCTGAAATGTCCTTGATTATGCTTCTGTCTAAAGCTAAAGCCATGACGTGTATTTATATATCATCTTGAATATTAAGTTAAAATCTTGGCATTTTTGTAATTGGCATAGCTAATGAAAAAATACTGAACAAATAAGCAGAAGAAATGTGTGGGGTTTTTTTGTTTGTTTTTTGTACGCAAGCTTCACAAAATCCAACACTTGCAATTTTCAAACATTTTACATTCTCTTGAGAGCAATTTTTTTTCTTTTTACTAAAGAGGGTAATGATTAATTACTGCTTTACTTCTATGTTTGTGACTTGATGTTATATGAACAAATTCATGCTTAAGGAGTGATTACACTCTGAAGAGTGTATCTCTTTCACAAGGGATTTTCATGTTTGTATATTCCAGAAAAAGGCAACACAGTCATAAATATTCCTTCCCCATCTTGTGATTATATAATACATGTGCAAGCTACTGAAATTTCTGAAAGCATGAAAAATAAATTAATTCTCAGTACCTTTCTGGTACTGAGAATCCACTGTATCTTTTCTCAGTTCATTTATGAAAACTTTTCTGAAAAACACCCAAATATCTTTGTTAACAGGTACTAATTTTGAAGTGAAAAGATGGATATCTTAATACCAAAATTTAAAACCAAATTTTTAAAGTTAGCCACCATGTTTGCTTTCAGCATTGCCATGCTCAACTGGATAGTAATCATAGAATCATAGAATGGCCTGGGTTGAAAAGGACCCCAACAATCATGGAGTTTCAGCCCCCTTCAACATAGTGTGCAGGGTTGCCAACCACCAGACCAGGCTGCCCACAAAACAGCCGTATAAATTTATCAAGTACACTTAATTGCATGTCACCGTGGACTGTTCTGTTTAAAACATGAACTGTACTTTTTGTCTGCATGTCCTTACCCCAAGGGCTATTAGGACAGGCTCTATCCTTAGTCCTTATTTCACAAGGCATAGCGCCCCTTCACAGCTTTGTCCACCAGTTTCAACAGCACTGAGATTATTTAGCTTATGTTCATAAACCATGAGCCATTGTGAAAATCCCCTGAACGTGTTCCTGCAGCCAGAGAAGGCTATGTCACTCATGGTATTTTAAAAATAATCATAAAATTACCACAATCAGTATGCATTTAAGCATACAGAAACATGGCTATGTGTAACAGACATAAGAATTTACAAACATGAAGCTAGTTCACACCAATTAGTATTTACTTAATCTTCATTTTTTAAGTTTTGAAAGAGATATAGTAAGAAAAATGTGTGTTGCAGCCTCCACAAGAATAGCTTTACTTTTTCAAGAGACCTGCAAATACTCTAGCATCACACTTTATTAGACACTTCCAGTAATGCTAGGTAATTAGATACTAAGTGATGACACACTCCATGTTCCCCATTCCTAATTTACCTATTTTAATTACATTTTTCTTGAGTATTTTATGCATAAATACCTGAAGTCATTAGCTAAATACTCTTCTATCCAGGGCAGCATTTATTCTAAAACCAGCCACACCGCAGTCACCAAATTAATAGAAGAGTAAAATGAACAAATGATTTTAAACAAACAAATGCTTCTCTCTGTAATTATGGCTCATCTCACAAGTTTCATAAACAACATTTTGAAGCAAACAAAAACCTTACCTCCTCCTCCTCAAAAAGGATGAGCCGGACCAGCACAATGTGAATTGCATTGCCAATGCTTGGATCGTGGAACAACCCTGTGACCTGTGCCAGAGCCAGGAGGTATGAGATTAACTGATTCCTCTATAGCAGAACAGAACTTTGGAGAGAAAATATAACATGGACTTCAAGCACACCATCCACCTTAGTGTGTGGGGTGTTATTTTGATTTTCTTTTGTTTTTTAGATCCGTAACACACTTCACTGAACTTTTACTGAAATGCAGCTGATGCCAGAACTACTGCAAAGGGCAGCTCTGCCAGTTGAGTGATGCTACAGGATTCAGCAAAATTAGTAAGGTACAGAACACATTATAAACACAAGATTATTTTATGTTCATTTGTCTTCTAGATGAATGCACCAACTTTGGGCCAGCACCCTTCACTGTCTGCTCAACCACTTCAAAGGTGATGAAAAATATTAGAGGAAAGAATGCAATGCATATAGTAACATAATAATGGTGGAGAGGACCAGTCAGTGTTCAAAAGAACAGCTTATCAAATCCTCATGTTTTGATTTGATAGGAATCAGCCTCTGCCACAGCAAAGCAAAAATAAGTCAGTATTGGGCAGATTAGTTAAATTATAGATACTTGGATTTTCACAGAACAGAAGGGGATGCCAGGAACAAAAGCAAGAAATAATTAATCTATGTTTTAAAAAAGCAAAACATTAATAATTGAACTCTTGAAAAGTTTGGCCAAAACAAAATGTGCTAAACCTTAACACAGTGTTGAATTAGGCAGAAAGAAAGGTAATCATTACAGTATACAGCAAGAACTTATCTACATAGTTTGCTCCAAAAGTAATGCCTCCTATTTATTTCCATGGAAACTACAACAGCTGTAACCTCCCATGCTCATAAAAATCTCCATGGCTTTCCAGAAGGTGGCTTGTCTTTCACATCACTGTCACCACTGCTGAAACACACCATCCATCACCTCACTGTGCTCCACAGTTTGGTTTCCTTAAATGTTCGGCATGTATCAAAGAAGTTCAATGAGTGCCATATTTTCCGCATGGAGGAATTCAATTACACCTTTGTTTAATATATGTTTCCATGTCAGATGCCAATTTTGCAGATTGCCACTCTATTGCCATCTGTTACACAGCAACAAAATGTAACAGGATACTGGTGGAAAGGTTCAGCCTCTACTGTCTTACCGCCAAAATCTGCTTCTGATGTTGAGGGTGAAAATAATAAAATAGGGAGCATTACTTCTGGAGCAGCATTAGTATAAGCGAGCTATGTCATATTTCACAAGAAATATTGAATGGATATAGGCTACAATGGAAATAGACTGCATTTAGGGCAAAATTGTCAGGCAGAAGATGATTAAAGTAGAAAACACTGAGATAAAGTGGAAAATGTGTTTTTTGAATATAAAGGTCTGATGTGAGTCTTTTACAAGATATTAGACTGCAAATGGAATTATGTGGGCTAACTAACATTTCAGGTACAGACTGCAGAGAAAATGTTAAGACTGGTTTGTTCCTGAATCTAATCATGACAGGGTTTTACCCCACAGACTTTTCTTTTCCATGTGTATACAAAACCTCACGTGCTCAGATTTATTTATTTTTTTTAACAAGGACTTTATTTTAGACACGAGGTACTTATCTGGTAAAACAGTTGCACTCATTGTAGCTGGAGTGGAGTTAATTTTATTCATAATTGCTTGTATGAGTGCTGGTTTGGGTTTGAGTACAGCACAGTGATGGCAATGCTCTGATGACTGAGCTGTTGCTGAAGTAGGCTACGGCTGTGCTCAAATCTGAAATGGGGAACATCTGGGAAAGCTGACCCCAGCTGACCAAAGAGAGTCAGTAACACGAGCTGAGAAAGGGAAAAGGGGGGGATGTATATACATTGGAGTTACAATGTTTGTCTTCCTGAGTAACCATAAGGTATGAAGAAGCTGTACTTCTGGAAATGGCTAAATATCTGTTTGCCAGTATGAAGCACTGAATGTGTTCATCTCAACCCAGGAGTTATCTTTCTTTTACCCTTGTAATTCTCTCCCCCATCCCACTAAGCGTGGTGAGCAAGTGGCTTAGGTGCTTGTAGGGGCAAACTCTCAACAAAAATTATAGAAGGAAAAAAAATCATCTGAAGAAATCACCATTTCAAATGTTTAAGTAGCTGAATCATTTCTGTTAGGAATAAATTTACATCCTACCTGTCTAGGCTGAACTTCAATAAAAGCATCCCTCTCTAAACTATGCTATCTTCATAACGTTAGAAAAAAGGCTCAAAGTTATTACAACTTTTAGAGCTTTTCTCACTCAAAGACATGGGAAAGAATCTGTATCTACAGAATTTCTCTCTACTGCTGCAGCTACCAACCCAAGTTCAGCAATGAAGAACAGGTCTCCAGGGGAGACAGGGAGTTTCATTTCAGTAGAATGAAAATTAGTGCTAGAATTTGTAGCTATGTAGTACAGTCCTCAAAACTGAGAATTACAGAATCTTCTCTCACTTAAAATCCAGAGAAAAATGGCATGTATGCAAAATAAAAGGAAAAAAATGCTTCAAAAAACAGTTTTAATGAATATATATGAATTGTGTTCTATTTCATTCAGTGAAAAGTGTTACAGACTGGTTTCTGTGTGATTAGTAACATAACAAATTTATAATTCGCTTCATTCGTCAAAAAGAAAAGAAATTAAAAAGGGGAAAAATATTACCTACCATATTCATTATAGTGAGGATGTATGATTCCACGTGTTCGCTTCCATGATATTCAACCATCTTACTGTCTGCAACCACAAGCGTCTCTACCCATCGCTCCTTGCTGACAGATCGCCGAGAAACCTTTCTGACAGCTACATGATTTTGTTCCCATTTCTCCCTCCGGTGGTCTTCTTGTTTGAAAAAGTTAAGGGTGTCTGGAAGGGTAAGAAGGGACACCGACTTCAAAATATTTTCACAGCTGATTTAGATTTGAAGTGTATGGCTGTAACACTTGCAGATATTGAAGCAGCTTTGAAGAGTCACAGGATGCCGTAGGTTGGAATGGGCCTCTGGCCACTACCTACCTGGCCCAAAAGCTTCAACGTGACATCAGTTTGCTGAAGGCTAACTCCAGTGAGGTTCTGAATATTCCCCCATGATGGATTAAACAGTGCTCTACCTTACAAATCCGGCTGCCCATACTCAAAGCAGCAGGCATGAAAGTGCAAGGCAGAGTCAAGCATAAAAAGCTGAATTGACGGTGCCCTTTTCAAGGAATTCCTCCTCTGCCTAGAGCTTTAGCTCTAGACTTTTTAGTAACATCCGTTTATAGTTCAAGATAAGGGATATACTTTCTCCCCATGTAGCTCCTATACTCAACAGGATAGCAAATTGCTCTGTGCATGGAAAATATCGCCCCAGAAATCTGGAGGGGTGGGAGTGCTTCACCAATAGATGTCATCTGGAAACTGGTGAGGCAGATGGCAGGAGAAATTCTTCCTCTATGCATCCAGATCATTTTGGGAATAACTTTTTGCTC
>PPHD01002542.1:0-35326 GCA_002909625.1 Bambusicola thoracicus | reverse complement strand
TTTCAGGGGCAGACGGTGACCCCGCGCAGCCTGATGCGTAACTCACCGAGGGGTCTCACCGCGCGCTCTCTGCACACACACACAAATGTCCATAAAAGTCACTCCTCCTTCCTCCTCCTTTTCCTGCTAGCACATTGCTCGCCGTACCTCTGTGCATCCTGGATGACTTCTCTGTCTGCACCATTAGGTTAATGGACTCTCTTGCACTGAAGTACTGTTTACCCCCAAATAAAAACTGATGTGCCCCTCTGTCAGGGTACAGCTCTGGTTTGGGCTATGGTGTGTGCCCATGATGGGGACAGTGGCCACCAGCAGTTCTGCTCCGCCGTTCCCTATGGGAGCTCATCTGGAGAACTTGTTGAAGGTGGGAACACAGCAGTCGCTGCTCTGTCACTGGCTGTTCCTCTTTCCCAAAAGCACTTCAGGATATGAAAATACACAGCTTTGGCAAGCTGATTAATTCTGTGGGGGTGAGAATTAAATACAGCGTCCACCAAAGTGGTAACTTCACGGTAGTTAAATAGACAAAGAGCTCATTTTTATGACTACACCCTTCAACTGAGAAACATTTCCTTTACTGAAACTCATTAAGTTGCGTACAGGTACTGGTCTGGTCTATGGTCTGCTAGGCCTGTGTAAGGCAAACACAAACCCACCTATGTTAACAATGCGCACGTGGGCTGATACATGCCTATGGGCCGGGCAGATGAGAGTATCTGCCCACACCGAGCAGAAAAGCAGGTCCCCAGGCAGATGTTGAGACCTGCACTGGTGCAGCAGCAGCCCTGGGGCTGGGACTGGGCACCAGCAGTGTGGCTTTGCCTCATTCCCAGGGCAGGAGCCCTGCTGCACAGCCCCACTGTTTGTGGTCATGTCAGGAACAGTGTGGGATGGAGTGGGACGGGAGGCTCGACAGAAGCTTCTCAGAAGTGTTTCCGACACATGTCTGGCACGTGCAGAGCTTGCCATCTCCCCAGCACTCAGATGTTCTGGGGCTGAATGGCGGAGTGCGCATCTGGAAGGAGGAGACTGCTGTCCTGCAGAGAACTAATAGGCTGCCGGGACTTTTCAGCTATAAACTCTCCTCTTGCCTTGTGCAGCAGCTGGCTGGGTTAGCTGTAGCATTAATATCGTAGCATTAATATTAACTTCAGCGAGGCTCACACTGGAGATGATACACTCCAGCCCCAGGAGCCAAGCCTTTTAAACAGTGTTTGCAAGATTCAGCCATGAGCACTCACTCCAGCATTTACTTTGAGACTCCTCAACTGTGGATATGCTGCTCATGCTGGCCCAGAGTGTGTGTTGATGGGGAAGGTGCCAGCTCTTGTCAGTCACAAGTGTTGTAATGAATTACCAGGGGCCTCACAGGGTGCAGCTGTGTGTGTCAGCCTTGAGAATGAGCACTGGAGCAAGATGCAAAAACATGAGGACCTGCTAAGACTAAGTATCAGAGACAGGAGCTTCCTTGGCACAGGAGCCTGTGGATCCTGCTCACCCTGAGCCCCTTGCTGTGTTGAGCCCTGACAACAGCATTGCTGCTGTGGGAGACATGAATGCAGAAACATCAATAACTGATACAGAAAGGACTGACCTAATGCAGGACTCCATGGCATTTCAAGCTGCAGACCTCAGCAGCGAAAGGCAGCCAGCCAGGCTGCAGAGGGGATGGGAGCTGGTGCATTAATTTGCTCTGCCAGTCTGTCCTTGAGAGGAGCTGAAGAAGTTTGACGCCAGTGAGAAGTGCCATCCTGAGCCTGGAGCAGACACTGCGTCCTTAACAGAATGAATCCACACAGGTAGCCTGAAGAGTTTGTCTCCTCTCCGTCGGGAAATGGAGTGGTTTTCACAATGAACAGAAACATTTTGCTTGAGGAGGACTTCGGTGGGAGCAGGAAATATCATGGAAAGTCTAATGAGAAAAGAAGCACTGTAGTGTTACGGTGAACTGGTGTGTTAATTGCCTTTCAATAGTTAATGATTTTTCCCGGCATATCTTTGCTACTGTAACTTGTGCAGCAAAAATACATCATTTATTGCTCTACATCTAGCACAGCTCTGAGCTGGCTGAGTGCTGTGGCTGTTGATTCATCAGCAGTGCACTTGGGAGAGCTCTGGACTTATCTTTTGCCAGGGCAGCATGTCTTTTGGACTGACTGTGAACCAGGATTGTCTTGGAAAGGAAAAATAGCCCAGAGTTTGCCCAGATCTGCACTGTGCTGCACTTCTGGGCATTGGTGCCCCTGGGCCTCTCTGTGTCCCGGTGCCCACTGCTGGGCGCACCGCACGCGGGATAAACTCACCCCCAAATCTGGGGCTGGACCTCTCAGCAGAACATCAGACCATTTTCACTCTGAATCTCACGTGGCATTGAAATGAAAAGAAGCAGAACGAGTACAAAAGCGTCTCTCTCTCTTTTTTCCCCCCTTTTTTTTCCCTGGCTCTAACTTGGAGTTTTCACTGTTACGCTGAGAGGTTCACAAACAAATATTGCAACTTTGTTCCGCCAGAGCCCAGCACAGCCGCAGCTCTCTGTGAGGCTTTCCGGCTCCCTCACACTTTTGCCTGTTTCCCCTCGTCCTTTTTGGAGCAATCTTGAGCCTCTGCCAAGGAGGGGGTGTTACAGCCTGGCTGCTCCAGAAGTTCTCCGTGTTCTGTTATAGCTGGGTTTAGGTATGGCTGTAAAAATATAGCTGCACTGTAATATAATGAGAAACACGAGAGAACCGAAAGTGGAGCGGCCTCAGAACACTGCCAGCAACAGCAAAATGAGCCCATCTGTGGATTGAAGGGGCAGAAAGAGACAGTGTACGTTCTGCAGTTTCAGAAAGGCCTCCAGCATGAAGAAAGTTACACAGACAATATACGAAAAGAAGGAATATTTGGCACCTTTCTAAAATAACGTGCTTTTGCAGGACTAGAATCATTGTCTTTTAAAACTAATGGTTTATACTGCCAAAAGGAAGAATATCCTGACTGCTTTCCGATATTCTCACGCATTCTCTGTTTGTTGACTGTTTAGGGCATCTCTCACCAGGATCTCTGATCAGTTTGAGGTCGGCTGTGGTGTGCAGGCCCTGCCTGAGGAAGGAGCTTTATCTGAGGACGGAGAGCCCGAGGGATGCTGTGGTTCCGCACCACGCCTGGCTGTGCAGCAGCGCAGGGCCGCAGCCGGGAGAGGCACTGTGTGCTCCTCTGAGCGCAGCAGCGCTCCATGGAGGTGGCCTTTCCCAGCAGGTGGGAGCATCTTTCCATACCCGGTGACACGGTGAGCTCAGGGCTAACTGATTTCCGGCTCTTTGATAGCCACTGGCTAAATCCACACGGCAAACCTCCATTTGGGTTTTGGCCCGAAGCCGCACTGCCTCTCCTCCCCTCCACTCTCACCACCGGATTCTCCGGGAACTGGAGAGGCTGAGGCAAATAATAGATACAAATTAAGACCAAAGAAGAAATGACTGTCATTGTAAAAATGTATTCATTAATGATCTTCACATAATTCTCCAGGAGTGAAATTCTGCAAGACAGAACTGTAACAGATTCTCACCAAATGGGAATTTTTTCCTCCAGAACTACACAGCATTAAAGGAGTGAAGCGCCGAATATATTTCCTCCAGTCAGGGAAATGACGGATCAGGGACAAGAGACAATACATTAGTAAACAATATAAAAAATGTACATTTTGTCATTTTGTATTCCTGAGTTATTCTAAATCTGTGAATAAATCGAGAGCTTAAAGTCTCTGGAGCTGTTTTGAAGTCTCTTGCTTTCTATAAATATTGCATTCGCCTCAAGTAAGAATTTCTGACATGTATTAAAAAAATACACATTAGTAAAGCTTATAAAATAGATATCTGGAATGCTGTTATTGTTATTTTTTATTCAAAATACAGTTTAATGCAACAATTGAGTTCTACTTCAAAGTGTCAAATTTACTTTTCATGCTTTTTCTCCGCATTCTTTGAACTTTATGGTTGAAGCTCTCATTTTCTGCTTTCCGATTTTGTCCTCGTTTGAAGCAGTCGTTCCCCCGCACAGATAACGCTCTCTGCTCCCTATTAGCGCTCCCATTAGCGCTCATTATGGTCTCCTGGCGCCGCCCACGACAGGCTGTGCGTGCCCGGCCGTGTCCGGCGCAGTCCGACCGGACGCAGAGTGCCGCCGCAGCGCAGCAGAGCTGAAGGCGTCGCGTGCAGCCGCTCGTAGTGCTGCTGTGGGGGACTTCGGGGGAGAATGGATGTCAGACGCGGGCACGTGCTGGTGGCCACGCTTCAGCGAGCCAAATGGTGCGAGGAGATCACTGACTGTAACAATCCAGCACGTAATGGTTTGCAAAGGGAGAGTTCCGGAGCCAGAACGTACGTGAGAAAGCTGCCGTGGGTTTTCCTGTTTGCGACACGCCGTTTGATGTGTGCTGTCCCACGCAGGCTGCGCTGGAGCCGATGGCCGTCACGCGCTTGCAACTTTCAGTCCGGCCGATGCCCGGAGCATCACAGGGCCGCATTCCCGTGGTGCAACGTCGAGAACCTCCCGAGTGCGCACTTACAGCCCTGCAGTCCCGGGGACGCGCGGAGCGCTCCGGTGGTGCTCGGAAGCGCCAGGAATGAACGGAGCGGGCAGGGGAGGCCGCAGCCGGCACTGCGGGTCGCGGGGCTGTGTGTGCAGCGCGGCAGCGGCGTGAGCCCACAGCACCGATGGCAAAGAGCCTTCAACGCACTCGTCGTCAGCAGTGGGAACGCTCGGGCTCGCTTTTGTGCTCACAAGGAGGGGCTCTGCAATTAACTCCTTTCCAGAGCTTTTCTCTGTTGCAGGCTCTCCGGCCTGACCGACGAAGAATGCCATCTCCGGCCCCGACGCGGCGCTGCCCCGGGACGGCTGCGCCCACGTCCGCCCACCCGCGATGCTGCGGGCGGGACGGCCCCTCCAGCGCCGAGGGCGGCGGTTCCCCGCGGCAACGCGGGGCCCGGCAGTGCGGGCTGCGGGAACCGCCCCGAGGGACCGCCGACGGCTCCTCGGGCAGCCACGTGCTGAGCGCCGCGCTTCGCAGAGCCGCGGGGCCGCAGGGCAATCCTCGGGTGCACCGCGCTGTCCGCGGGCGTCGGCTTCCACGGAGGGAGCGTCTTATCCTCAAACACGAAGGAAATCCTAGGACTTGCTCGAGCACAGCGGCTGAGGAGCCCGGCCCGGGCTGCCGACGTCCCCCCACGTGGACGTTCCCTCCCGACCTCCCTCTGCGCGGGCTGAGCCGCCGCTGTGTGCGCCGCCAGGAGACGGCGCTGAGCCCGAAGCGCGCGGACAGCGGCTGTCCTCGGGCCGTTCCCGCCGCGTGCCCTGCAGCCGATTGATGCGCGCGTGCCCTGCAGCCGATGCGCGCCACGCGGCGCGGCCTCTTTCTCCCGCCCTGAACCCGGCGCGGCCGCGGAGCGCGTCGTGTCAGCGCCGTGGAGGTCCGCGGCTCCCCGTGAGACAAAGCGGCGTCGAGAGGAGGCCGTGAGGCGGCGGTAAGGCTTGGCTTTATTTCTGATAGTGCGGCGTTGATGTGCTGTGAAAACCTACACAGGTGGCTGCTCTGCGGGTTGGCTCTGTGATGTGTGGAGGTGGGGCCGCCTCCTCCCCTCCCCCCCTGCCGCTGCCCCATGGCGTGGCGGCCCGGCGCCGCCCTGAAGGGAGCGGTGGAATCCCTTACAGCCGAGCAGGTGGGAGAGGTGTGGAAACAGAGGGTCTGTGCGTCGAAGTGCCCGGGCAAAGACAACACAGAGCTCCTTCAAATACTGACACACCTACAGCGGGAGCGCGGGGCAGCAGCGCGGTGTGTGCCGTGTGAGGGAAGGAAGCGCAGCCCTGCAGCTCCCCCACAGCGCGGGCAGCCCGCAGGAGGCGGTTGGACGAACTCCGCTTTCGGCGGAGCGCTGCGGTGTTGGGTATCCACTTATTTCCCGACTCTTTGACACAACAAATCTGCACCAGAATACTGGTGGGTGTGAGGTTATGTGCCGAGATGCACTCTTCACACATTTATGTCAATTGCATCATTATCGTTCTCTTAGTTTTTATCCACTGCCCACTTCAGTTAGTGACAAAGGATTTCAATGCTGGCCATGCAAATTAAAGCAAGAGCTGCTATTGTTTTTCCGGATACCTGACAGCTCCTCTTATTCGACCTAACGCAGACTGAATTTGCAAACAGGGCCGGGGCCGGGTATTGCTGGCAGAATGATAGCTGACAGGCCGCTCGCAGGCTCCAGAATCAGCGTCATGTCTGACACGGAGGAACGTGTGTTGGCAACCTTGCTTGAGCCGTGTTTCCAGAGCCGTAAAGAAACGGGAGCTCTTCCCGGGGATGACAGCAAAGCTGCTGTTTGAGAGGAGAGCCAGAGGCCATGTCATTGTCATTCTTCTCTGTGTGGCAGTCTGCACTCACTGCTTGGAAGAGCACCTGGGAGCATATATGGGACAGGAGGCGTAATAAACGTTAAAGTGATGGCCTGGTACTAGCAAGGAAACGTATTAATGAACATTTATGGTGACGGTGGATCTTGTGCCTAGCATGGACTTGTCGCTGTTCTACTGGGGGCAGGGCAGCGCTGCTGGGACACGGTGTGCATGGTGCGGCACCACAGCCAGCAGGGGAAGGCCGCTGATGTATTTGTTCCTTGGCAGTCTGTGTGTGGTGAGTACTGGTGTTACTCCGTGGGGTGCCTGCTGTCCTGGGTGCACTGTGAGTGCGTTTAGAGTGCACTCTGCCAGTGGTGCCATGGTAGATTGAAAGATCCCGCTTAGTACCAGTGATTCACAAAGCTTTGCTTTGCTCAAGATGCGTCTGAAAAGCTTCCCAGTGGAATTCTACTGAATGGGTTATGGTAAGCATTGACCACAGAAACCTGCCTAGCAGGTTATGTCTTGGATGGGTGCTGCTGAATGAACTTTGAGGTGAGAATTGTTTGCTTCCAGCTTCTCAGAGTTGCCCAGCTGTGTTCCCAGTGGCGGTGCTTGCTGTTTACCTCCTTAGCACCTCCTGTGCAAGCTGGAAAATGTCACATAATTTCTAAATACTGTTGATTGGCTCCACGTGCTGTGAGAAACTGTAGACGCATTTCTCTTCTATTAAGTGTGCTTCCTCTGTCCTTGTGTGAGAGGGTGGAGATGAGGATCCCTTGTCTGCCCAGTGGGATGCCATCCACTTCTCAGCTGTGGCTTTTCTACAGCACCTACTGCAATGGGAAGTGGTCTGGAGCACCCTGACAAAGAATGACTTCTGTGGGAGGGAGCTGCAAAATGGGCAAGGGAGGAAGCAGTTATGTAAGGACGGAGGTGAACTGCTTTTGAATGTGGCTGGGAAATCCCTGCCTTTCAGTTACTGTGTTATGTTAATATGTGATGAAAGAAAGGGAGCTATCTGTTGATTGCTTCTCTAGGTTTTTTGCAATGCAATCTGTATGAAAAGAGGCAAATCTGTACTCATGGTCTTTTGTAGACCCTTTGGCATCTGGCTGAAGCCCTTGACAGTCTCCCGTAAAGGCAGTCGGGTGTGAAGGTCTGCTCGCTGCTGTTGGTGGGATGGGGGACACCCTCAGCACTCTCGCAGGTGACGGTCAAACTGCAGGTGTCACCTCTGGGCTGTTCTCTGGGTCTCAATGAGGGCAGTGTCGCAGTGAGCATCAGCACTGCATCTGCTCATGCACTTCTTTGTGCAACTGTAAGTCATGAGCTCCAGAGGACTTTCCAGGACTAGACGTAAATAAGAAAAAGTAAAGTGCATCTTAGCCAGTGCTTCTTTTGTCTTTATAGCAGCTACAGTGCAGGAGTGTGCCTCGTCTGAGCCTTGCTTCTTAGGAAGACGAGACGAGAAATGTTCCTTACTCTTCACTGTCCAGGCTTTTGACACAGACCAACCTGCCCTGTATTAACTTTTGCATTTCTCATCAAGATGCAACATACTTTAAATAGCATCTGCATGACTGGCTCTTTTTTTTTTTTTTTTTTTTTTTTTCCTATGGAGGCTGATATACAAAGTACCTCAAGTGGCAGCTGTCACCAGTGAGGTGGCATTTTTCTTCACTGAGGCTGACAGCAGCTGTCCAGGAGAAGTATGAATGGAATGAGAATGACATCATGTTTATTCAGGAATGACATTCCCAGCCATGGATCAGTGTCAGCAATATTTTGATAAGTTTTAGAATGAGAAAACATTTCTTGAAATGTTCCCTGATTTATCCTTTGTAAAATACACAACACAAAAAATAATTGAAGAGATTGCAGCAGGACAAAGCAGGGCTTGCCTAGCATATGTTTCAACACACACTTTTATCGGTAGTGGAGACAGACTGTTGGCACTGGGGCTCACAGCATCTTTAACTCTTGTGAGCCCAATGAGTCTTCTGAGCCTGCTTTTCTCTCTGCTCCTTCTTGCTCTGGAGCTGTTTGTAGCTGTACACGGGACAGGTTTCTTAAATATACGTGGATGGTTCAGTCCAATGTGTAGAGTGATGACTGATGAGGATGCTTACAAGAGTTGGTTCATCCTGAAGCCTAATGGAATGTTTCGGGGAACTAAGTGCACAGCTTGGGGATTTGAACACCTGAGTCCCACAGGCCTGGAGATCTGTTTGACGTTATTGTATTACTCCCTTATTCCCTAGTGGGTTTGAGCAGTGCTTGAACGTGGTGGGAGCAGATCCCCATCAGGAGGTTGCCAGGAGGAGTCTGGGCCTGCATTGCAGCAGGAGCTGCTGCTGGCTTTGTTGTGGCTCCGTGGTGCCCACTGTCAGCTGGGTGCTGGCAGTGCCGGAAGGCTGCAGAGGCAGTCCTGGGGTAGCAGCCTCTGGGGGCACTAACTTCCCATCCATCAGGTGCTGCTGTGCATGCTGGCAGATCAGAGTCTGAATTTTCCTTCCATCTGTGACATTTGAAGACTTGTGTGTACCTGTCCAGCAGGGTGTGAAGCGGAGGGATGTGTGAGGGTGACCTCACTGCAATGAGTGCTGCAGCGCAATGGAAGGGGAGTGAGCTTGGCCAGCACCACAGCCTGGTGTGCAGGCTGGTGTTAACTTCATAGCTTGTTGTGTGTTTGTTCAGTTGTGATCTCCCATCCGTTCTCTCTCCTGCCTTCAGCCTTGGCTCTCTCATGGTATCACATTCAGCTGAGTTATATTTAATTTGAGTTCAACAGAAGGGCTTATTTAAATATAAACCATGTGAGTGACAGTGCATGACTCGGTGTGTGCGGAGATGCTGCGTAGCAGCGGCTGATGCTGGGGCAGAAGGTCACAGAGATGCCCCCCTGCCCTACCTGCCTGCAGCCCTCGGGGCTGGGAGGTCGGTCTGGAGGTCTGCATGGTGCAGGGGGAGCTGTGCCACCTGCTTCCCTTTGCATCCTGATTCCTTGTGGGATGCTGGTTGCTGCCATCGGGCTAGGAAACAAGCAGCAGCTAGCAGCTCTGTGTCCCTGAACATGTGGGCAGATGAACTCTGCAGTAATCTAAAAGGAGTCTTGGTGGTGTAGTTTGATTCCTGGGTATCTCCAAAACCATCTTCCCCAGAAAGGGATAAAGCTATTTTTTTATTTATCTACAGCTATTTATCTGTGCCAACCAGTTTGACCTCAGGAGAGGCGTTGTGTGGCCATCAGCTGGGCTCCTCCGGCCAGGCTGCGCCATGTCTGCCGGAGTGCCACTGCAGCACAGCTTGTGCAGGGGTTGGAAAAGAGCAAAGGAGGTGGGAAAAAGCTGCAGCTTTGTGATGGCCGAGTAAGGACTGTGATCACTGCGTAAGGATGTGCTCCTCCAGGTGGGAACGTCTTCATTGGGTACGGAGGGAGCAGCCGCTTCGTCTGCGTGAGCTGTCCGACTCTGGGAAACAGATTCCTTGGTTGACTGCTTTACAACCACATACTAAACGTTCTAAACAATTTATGCGTTTAAACTGTATGTTTCTCTCCCTCAGAACTTGCTACTCTGCAGTGTTCCACAGATCTTGTTTATAACACGTTCATCTAAAATTATCTCAGTGCACACAGCACCCTCCTATAGAACAGATGCTATGTAACCTGCAGTTCTGTTTTGATCTCAAATCAACGTGTTTAAGCTACTTGTGTGAATTATAAATTGAAACTAAACTAAGAAAATGAAATTGTTGTGTTTTTTGCCATGATGCTTCCGCAGTTCAATAGTCCTGTTCATTTTAGAGTGCCTATCTGGTGTGACACTCGCAGTTGCTATTTCAGGTTTAACTATTTTTGTATTTAAGGAGTTTCTGGGTTATCTTAAAATAATCTCTAAAAATTAACCTTTCCCAGCTACATTACTGAACTTTTCCTGAGTGTCTTCTGGATTTGTTTTTGCATCGCTTCTGAATTTAGATGAGATTTATATACAAGAGACATTTTCCTTTGTAATTAGCCTACTTGTGTGTCTTTGTGCATCTTGAAAGGATGGCTGAGTATCTCAGGAGATTATCACTTGCATCCCAGGGCTGTTTCATATCTAAATCACTGGTTATCATCCTCAGATAATTATTCCTATTTATTTACTATTTATATTACAGTAATTCCTAAAGGAATCTCCCAGGTTGGGGCCCAGAGTGCTAGATGCTGTAGGTGCATGAATAAGATATGCAGCTGCAAATACCCCCATGTTGCTCTAAGATTAAGGTTGCGTTTTGCAGCGGCAGCAGGACAATGGCGGTGCTCTCATAACCCCTCAAAGCAGAGGAGGCCAAGGATGGATGCAGGTTTGAGAGAATCACGTCTCCTTCCTCCTCGCCCCTCCTGCTGCTCGGGACACAGCAGCTCCACGCTGCGGTCCGGGCACTGGAAGGGACTCGTGTGTGCAGCTCAGTGGGAACAGACCGGGGGAGAAGGTGGGTTAAGAGGAGAGGGAACACCTGCAATCCGTGGGAGAATCACAGAAGAAAGTAATGATGTTGTGGCCATAACTGCCAGCGAGGTGGAACAACCCAAGAACAAGGAGGCACCAAGCAGGAGCCTGCTGCTGGCACAGCACGAACAGATGGTGCCGACAGGCAGAAAGGCGAAGGTGTCAGCTCTGCCAGGGCTCCCTGAATCCACGAACATGAGCTGCAGGGCCACAGCCAGCTGTGAGGTCATCGTCCCTCCCTGGGGTGGACAGCTCTGCCCCAACACACCTCAGCCCGGCCGGCCCCAACCTCTGGGCAGGAGGGGAGGCAGGTGGGGCCCTCACCGTGCTGCAGTGCGCTCGGCTGCAGCTCTGCTCTGAGGATGGAAGAGGAGGGCTCGGTGGGTGGAAGTGTGGCTGCAGCAGCAGTGCTGAAAGGTTGAGCAGAAAGCTGCTTCTGCATCAGCACACACAACTCAAGAACGACTGTGCCTGGCTGAGCAGGACGTGCGCTTTCCTGGTGGCCGTTGTTTAATTAGGCTGTTGTTGATGCTGACACTGTGTATTTTCTTTGCTCTATCTCCTTTCTTTCTTTATTATTTCCTACTTTGGTTTGATGTTGTTGGTATATAAAATTTAAAGAGCTCTAAATTTTTTTAAAGGCCCCTAAAGGGAACGGTGCGTTTTGTGTTAAAGTCATTACATGAACACCTGTGAACTGTTGAGTTTAATTGGGCTACAGCTGTTGGGGAGCGAGTGGGGATTTATTGGTTTGATTGGCTGTCTTCAGGCTGCAGCGCGTTGTCAGGCACTGCCCTTCTAACTTGTCTCTTTAAACAGCAGCCACATGTGTACATCAGCTGGCTGTGGGCACTGTAGATCCCAGGGATGGGGCTGCTGTGGCACAGCGATAGTGTGGCCATGTGAGGGCATGGCGGCAGCCAGGAGGGAGCACAGGAGCTGCATCAGTGAGGGGACAGCAGCCCGCTGTGGGTGTGTGGGACCTGCAGGCTGCAGGGATGTGGCTGGGCAAAGGTGGAGCAGAGGAAAAGTATGAGAGCAAAGCCTGGTCTGGAACATCACATGTCTGCATGGTCAGCTCTGGAGGTCATGTAATAACAGCTCCATTAAGGATGCAGCCAGTTAGAAAGACAGCAATAAGCCTGGATGTGTCCTCTCGCTAAGAAGATGGATTCCATGCGCAACTAGTTAGTGCATCTCAGTGGACTGCAAGGGCAGCGTACGCATATCAGAGTTGGAGAGGTAGAATGGGGAAACCTCCATTGTACCAATGGTGGAGACAGACTGTGCCCAGTCCTTCTGTCCCCCTCTCCTCACCCATGTGGGAGGCAGAGGCTGGGTGTGATGCTCACCTGGCTGCGTGCACCCTGGGGCCAGGAGCCTGCTGTGCTCTGCAGCACCCAGCGGGTGGCTGAGTGCTGTGCCCATCCCCTGCGTGTGAGGGCTGCCTGCCTCAGGTGATTGCTGTAATGAGGCTGCTCCTCTCTTACAATCTCCTGCAACTCACAGCCTTGCGCAAGCATCCAGACCTTCAGTGGACTCCATGGGACCTGGCTGCCAGCCTGCCCCAGCTCTATTGTTGTGAGTCCCTTCCCTGCGAGTGTCTGGGAGGGATGGACGGAGATGTCTCTGTGCTGCGCCTCAGGGGAGGGGGGAGGGTAAGAGAATTCCTTTTGATTCCTTTTTTTTTTTTTCCTGTTGTTTTCACACCATTAGGAAATAATTAACCTCCTTAGTGAAAGCATGTCTCCTTTGCACCTGAGTAGGAAAACCTTAAAATATACATACAATACTTTTAACACTAAGCTTAAATTATGCAGTTGCTGCATTTTGATGATAAATATGCAGATGAGAAGATTTCTGCCTCTTTTATCTTGTGATTCTAACTCTGTCTAAAAACAGATTGTCTCAGCCACCCTAATTCTGAGAAAAACAGCCTTTTGTGCATTGAAAAGCCAAAACAAGCAAGTCTGATGATCAGATCTTCTCTTCCTGGCTGGCATATGTCTGCCATGCTAGTGAAGGAATCACTTATCTTTTGTGGCGATGGCAGTTGGTGCCATCAATTCCTGTCAGCTGGGAAAAGGGATGGGAAGCCAAATTCATACACTGGTGATTAATTCTGGAAGCTCATGAGAAGAAAGACATTGTGAATACCGCTGGAAAACTCTGAAATTGCAGCAGAACAGGCAGAGCAGATACATTATGCCCAGGTTGCATTGGGTAATTCTTGTCTTTCTGCGCCCCAGCGCAGCCCTCAGCACAGATCCGCTCAGACCAACTCCTGATGGTAGACGTTCTGGCCAGGCCAGCCTGAGCTGAGTGCAGTGTGGGTGTTGAGGAAGAAAGGCTGCAGGGCTCAGTCAACAGCAGATCTCATCCTGTGCCTGTGCTTACTGCTTGCCTTTGGTTTTGCAGGTGATGCTTTCCTTGGAGGCCACGACTGCTTTGGGCACTTTGAGGATGGGCATGGCATTTACGAAGCAGCCTGTTTTGTTCCTACCATTTCTTTTTCCCCTGGTCTCTCTTGCTTATTCTCATATATACGTGCATACAATCATTTTGTCTCCAAAGCATAATTGCCTATTGCCCTGCCTGTTGCAAATGGGCTGCCCCATTGACCATTGTGCCCTTTACAGTGTTTGCTGAATGCTCAAGGTCAGGAAACAAAGCTCTTGTGGGAGTCAGGCTAGCCTCTCAGCTACAAGAGACAACAAAACCTTGTGCTTGCCTAGCAATCCAGAGCTTGTATCTGCCAAGCAGCTCTTGAGCTTTGGTTAAAAATAAAGAAAAAGGATTCTAGGGTTCACCTCTCCAGGCAGTGGCTGGGAACAAGCTGCTGCTGCCCCTGAGCGTGACTGAGCTGCACTGCGTGAGGCAGCAGCATCTTTTTGCTCTCCTCATTTCTGAAATAGTCATCATGAAAGCATCTCTTTCTCCAAAGTTCTGTCTTTTTTTCTGACTTTGCTGAGGGTCACTACCTCCCAAATACATATTCTGAAACTCGAGTTATTGAACATGGCAGAAAGCACATGGAAGCGGTTTCTGGTCAGATGCTGTGGTTTTGTGCTTTTGAGTCTTTCTGAACTTAATAGCGTCCTCTCTGGTGCTGCAAATGACAAGCAAGAGCAACTTCCTGTGTGCATCGTCAGCTGTTTGCCTTTTCCTGAGCAAACTCCAGGTACGTGTATGGGCTGCTCTCAGGCCGTCCGCAGACACCAGTGCTATGCTGTGAGCGATGGCAGGGCAGGGAGAGAGCCTATTGCTTGGTTAGACCCTCCTCCTTCCCCTTCACTGCGTGCCTCTGACAGATTGTAAATGAGGGTAAGAAATTTGGCAAAGCGTAATTAATAATACTGAGCAGATCTGGAGTTTGGGAGTCCCGGCTCCCAGTCACCCCCCCACACCGCTGTGCGTTTCTCGGACACCTGTCAGCTCAGTGCTGAGAACGCTGCTTCAACCCTTACATTTAATCAGGCCGTCAGCGGAGACGCTGCAGAGTTTGGATGTAACGGAATTTACATAGAAGATGGCCTCTGGTGGAAGTTAATTGGCCCTGCATTACCTCTGCAGAAAACCCCCACTGTAAAATAGCAGTTTGCAAAAGAACGGCATTAAATCAAAGAACTGTAAAAAGAAATTGTGCTGTCTGTGAGGATTGTGAAACTTTGTTCCCAGACAGTGTAACTTCTCCATTGACCTGTATGTATCCCACAGTCAAACATGAAGGGCTTTGGACTCTAATACCATCTGTGGGAATGTGATCCCTTGGCTAGTTTGCAGCTGTTCAGCACTCTCTCAAGATACGCTGGAATTTCTAAGTTCAACTGAACAAGGCAGTGAAAATAAGTGTGAAGGGTTTTAATATCGATCTATGAAGATTATGATGTTCATAGGCAAATAAACACTTCTGTGTTGTGTTTTCTTGCACGAAGGGTGCAGCGTAACGTACTTTTCTTTTAGACTGAGGAAAACTGTAGTGAGAAAGAACAGAAGGCAAGTCCCCATGGCAGCACGGCGTGCGTCTGCGCACACATGTCTGTCAGCCTTCTGCAAATGGTTGCAGACGCTCTGAAAACAAAGTGGTTGTTGGGCTGTGCGCACGGGAGGGTTCTTACAGTCATACAGATGCAGCCCATGGAAAGCAATGGGCCCGCGAAGCTTGGGCTGCGCAATCCATACAGCCTCACACCTAAAAGTGTGTTTTCAGCTCTTCTTTGAAGACACCCCCCCCCTCCATTTTAGGCTGTTGGGTAATGAGGGTGAGTCAGCTGCGTTAGGGTCCTATTCATCCTATTTCATGGTGCTTAAGCAGGCAATAGCCACTGGAACTGCACAGCCCATCTCTGCACTAACTCAATAGCACTGCTTATTTCTCCATCTTTTTAAAACCTGTGTAAAAGTAAACCTGCTGGGGCTGTGCGTTAGTTTTCCTTTCAGTCCATAAGTGGTTCCTTTCCCAAGAAGCCCAGCACCTTGCTGCTCTCGGCTCATGTAGGCAGTACAAAGTAGAACTGTAGGAGGTTCTGTAGAGCATGTGCCATCTTTAATGATTTTCTAGTTCTTTCTTCATGTAAGAGATCTGACCAAAGAGCAGTGGTCAGCGAGGCGTGTTTCCCTCAGGGTCTGTGAATAGTAATTCCTCTTTTAGCACCCTGATCTGGTGTCTCCTTCTCTGTGTCATGAGTCCAGCATGTTTAGCATATTACACGTTCTGTTTGAATTGAATTGGTGTTTCTGCAGCTGTATCATGTGATCACCAACATTCAAATGGTTGTTCCAGGATTAATAGTTCTTTCTCTGCTTTTTGGACTGTAGCTTCCTTTTGCAGGAGGGGCAGGAAATCACATCCTGTGCTTTACACTCACAGCCTTGGCTTTTACCCAGAGGAGAGCAGGATTTAGTGCTGCTGATGCTTGTATCTTGCTCAGATTGTTCAGAGTGACGGGAGATGAGCTGTCGTGCAGGAGGGCGGACAGTCCCCCTGGCCCCGGGAGCAGTGGCGTTCCGACCGAGCCCTGCTGACTTCAGGCTCACTGTGGCTTTTGGAGCAGGGACGGCATTTCCCGAATATGAGTGTGGAGTGCAGCCAGTTTGTCCGCAGCTGGGGGCATGGCAGTCCTGGGGCCCCATCCAGGCAGAAGGGTGTGGGTTTGGGGATGCTGCCCATCTGCTGGCCATGCCCACACGCTGCTCCCAGCGGCCACTGGCACAGGGTTTCTGGGTGGCAGACCCGCAGGCAGTGGGGGCCTGTCAGACTGGGCTATAGGTACATCAGCATCCTTCTGACACTAAGCCTGACGTGTTCATGTCTCTTTGGCCTCCGAAGCTGAAACAGAACTGAAGAGGCTCCTCTTGTTTATTGCTCAAGAGACTGCAAGCATTTCTTCACTCTTACCATTGCTGCTTGTCACTTAGCAAGGCCCTGCAGGCTCTCCCTGGCAAGCATTGGACACAAACCAGATCTAAATCTCTTTGACTTCTGGATTTTGACTACAGATAGCCCCACTGCAGCATGGCTGCCAAGCATTGCCTTTACCATGGGCTGCATTGGATGTGGCCCTTCAGCGGTTTCCTTGGAAGCAGGACAGCCACAAAGCTGAGAAACTTGAAAACCAGAGAACGTAGTGAGATCATGTAAGGAACTGCAGCTCAAGGCTGTTTGCCCTCTGCAAAACAGAGTGGGGCACACAGTGCTACAAGCGGACGGCGTTTGGATGCCGGTGCGCACTCTTAGATTAACCTGATGAAATGCAACAGGGTAGAGAGGAAATGAAAGAGTTTGTACAAACTATAGGGGCAACATATGGCAGATTGGAGATGGGGAGACCTTGGAGAGCAGTTTGTGGCCACAAAGATACTCAGCCTGTTTTACAGCACAGCTGCTCTGAACAAAAGAGCCTGTCTGGATCGCTCTCGTGTTAGCTAATGCTGGTGACAGGAAGTTTGGAAAATGTCTGAAATATTGCTCATTAAATGGGCAAACGCAGCACTCAGGTTTGAAACATACTGATCAAATGTGTTGGTCATAATGGTCATGGTTATGAGATGTGTCAACAGTTTAACAGAGTGGGTGTGAAAGCAGGAAACAGTGGGACCAGAAGAGCAAAGTGAGCAACGTGTTGCTGCTTAGGTAGGGCTGCACACTTCCCTTGCAGGAGAAATTTGTCCATCTTGTGTAGATGAAATTAAAAAGGCAGAGCAGAGGGGGTGTGTGGATGAGCCACCTGAAGTCTGGGTTACACAGCAACCGCTGCTGCTTTGAGAACAGGGAGCAGCCCTGCTGTACGGGGGGCAGTGAACTTCTGAAACTGGCGTACAAAGGAGAACAGTTCTGATGGACTCTTTGTGACAGGTGTACAGTGAGTTCGCTGCCTGGAGTTGGTCTTGCCCTGCACGGCAGCACGGTGAAGTCTCTTGGACACCAAACAAAAGCCTATCTGTTTCCTGTTCGTCTTGAAGTGAGGGATGAATCCCCTTCCAGCTGGATAGTAAGAGCAGAGCTTTCTGTACGGTTGCTGTCACATCACTGCCTGTGTATTTCTGCAGGCGCGCAGCGGTGCTGAGCATTCAGTCTCCGGGTGCGGAGCTCCTTCAGCAGCACTGCTGAAATTTCGGCTCCGTGCGACCCATTTTTTTCAGAAGCTGTGCATGCAGCAACGCCCAGTGCTGTGACTCCAGCGCCTGGAAGGGACTCCTGCTCAGAAAAATTACCAGCACGTAATGAGTGGGGACTGCCTTAGCCAGGCTGCCTTTGATCTTTGCTCAAGAACTGGTTTAGGATAATAACGGGCTGGCATAAAATACAAATGGCCACTTTGCGAGACAAAGATGATTGCTTGTGTAGGGCTTTGGCTACTGTGCAGTTCATTTCTTTTCACAGACATGCAGCTAATACCTAAGAGTCATTTGCAAGATATTTCTGATCTGCATAGCGGCCCCACCTTTCCTGCAGCTGCCACTGGGAAGCCAGGTTGGCTGGGGGCTTACAGTGATAGCAATGAATAATACATGATCTGCAATCTGGGCTCCCTTAGCCGTGCTGTTTGCAGGCTGCATCTTTCTCCGGCTTAAGCAATCGCTGTTTTAGCGGCTGTGCTGGAATGTGGTTGTGTTCCTCCTGCGGTAACGGCGCCAGGGATGGCCGGAGCCGCGCGGGGGTACCTGCGGGTGGGCTGTGGCTGTTGGAAGTGCTCTTTGTTGTTCATCCTCGTGCAGTATGGTGGTGGGACAGAAATGCACGAAGGAACTGAACCTGGTAGAGGAGCGAGCTGTGTTTCCTGTTGGTTTGTGGGTTTTTTTTTTAACCCTGATGGCTTTTTGCTCTCTCGATTTCACAGCTCTTGGGGAACCCGTTACAGTCCGTAGCGTTCCGTTTGGGCTGTGAGTTTGCCATCTAGCGGCTGCTGCGTTTGTCAGGGAGGTCCGGCCGGCCCGCGGCCTCGGGGCTGTGCTGGGCTGTGCTGTGCGGGACCGGGCTGTGCTGTGCGGTGCTCCGAGCAGCTCTGACATTCCGAGCATAGTCCTGCCATGAAGCGTATGTGCTTTGGTGCGAGCAGGGAGGAGCAGATGGGCAAAAAGCAGATAGAAGTCTGGTGAGAAAGCACTGCAGTAGCTTCCTCTGCTCCTTCTCCTCACGGGTTTTGCAGAAGCAGACCTGGTTGTGTTTGCTGTGCCAGGTACCAGGAGAAATGATGTGCTGTTCCATGCATACCTGCTCTGTGCCTTTCTCCTCCATGATCTCATGTATGAATCAAGGCTTGCCTACAGGTGGTGATCGAGCCCCAAAGGCTTATCACTTACCAAGCAACTGTCTGCAATTATTTGTTTGTCCTCAGTAGCCAGCTTAGTTACTTATTGATATCTCATGTTTGTCTCCCCATGTTATAATGAAAAGGATGAGATAAAAGCCCTGTTTCTGCTTGAAGTGCCAAATTAACTAAGGATGGTGACACTGCTACAGTTCTCTCATGCTTGGATAGAGACTCACACCGTTGCTCCTTATAGGCAGGGGTAGCTTGTTACCTGGGACAAGGCTGCCTGTACTGCATGAACTGCAAGCCAGAAGCATGTGAAATATTTACTAGGCAGTTAAAATAGTGGAGATGCTGCCTTGCCAGATCAGATGTCACACCAGGAGTCAGCGTTAAGGAAACATTTCCTCCAGGGTAGCTGTGGTGGAGCCTAAAGCAATCAGCAAGGCCAAGGGTTGGCTTTCAGGGACCGCTTCCTGAAGCATTTGTAAAACCTCCTGAAAGAGTCAGTGCCATCCTCTGATCTGAGGCTGCATGAGAGTGAGTTCAGCCGTACCTCTGGGTGTGGCAAGAGCAGCAAACGTGCACGGCAGCACTCACCCACCTCAGCATCTCCTGGGAGGTGGTGGGGCCGAGCCCTCTGTCCTGCTTTTCAGTAGCCATTGTGCTTTAGAGGGTGAGAGAAGAGTCAGCCAAGGCCCTGAAGCACCAGTTAACCCGTTGCACTGGAGAATGGGAGGGCGCTTCAGGTGCCCCCCTAGTCTCTGTCATGGGTGGCTCCTTGAGAGCAGTTTGTAGGTGGAGGGGGAACTCGCTGATCTCCAGTGCACAGCAGGGTATAGATTTTTGACAGTGTAGTAGATGCCTGTTCTTTTTAGCAGCAACATTAAGGCAAATATCCTTGAGACAGTAACTTGGACCATGTGCTTCCCTTTCCTTGCCTTTCTTTGCAGCAAAAAGAAACAGCTGTTGAAATATTTTTAGTTATAATCTGGTGGATATGAAAAAAGCCCATGTGCCTGTGCCTACACTTCACTGTCTTTATGGCCGTGCCTACAGACAGACCACCAGCGCTGGGAGGTGGTGGGAGGTGGAGGGATGGTGCCCCGCACCTTCAGCTCGCAGGCAGCAGTAGGGGTGGCTCAGGAGGAGCTGCCTGCAGCTTTTAGGGCAGCAGGGACATGGCTGTGGCTGCCAATGCTGGGTCTGGGCAGGTGGTGGGATGGTGGCCCCTGGGCACCTATGCGTGCTGCTCCCCTGCCTGGCCACCGCAGCTCTGCAGGGCCCCACCATGCCTTCTGCTTCCACAGGTTTTTAGTTAGTTTTTAGGGTCCAGCTGCAAATCAGAATTTATAACCTCCAGGGATTTTTTTGTATGTACGTGTGTTAAATTGTTGTGAAATGATGTCCACAGATACTCTGAGCAGACCACAGCATTCTGATGGAAGCCAGGGTTTGAATCAAAACCACCTCATTTCCCCCCAAACCCTGCGTCTCGTTAGACTTGCCTGGATCCCATTAGCAATGTGTTAATCAGAGAGGAATGACACACGTCTCTGCTCTGAGGTACGTATAAATGTGGTGTGACATTGAAGGAGACCCCGCGCTCTGTGCTGCGGTGGGGCGCCTGCAGTGCTGCTGTCAGCATGCGGCCGTCTGAGTCCCTCCTTAACGCCGGCACTGACGATGTCGTCCTCCCATGGCTCCCATAGTTTCCTTGTCCTGAAGCTGTCCCAGTAGCGGGCGTTAAGTTTCTTTTGCTTGGCTTCATGGTGTGAAAGCAACAGTTGAGCTTTCTCTCCTAACAGAAGGAGTAACTTTTTATTTTTCCCCCGGCAAGAGGACGAGTGATGATGGAAAGGAATCTTCTGATCTCTTCCTGAAGTGTGGTACGGTCACACGGCGAGGACTGTTCTGTACAGAAGGCATCAGCAGGTGGTACAATTGCGTGCAGTATCCGCGACATTTCCTTACGGATATGAGAGCGCTGTCAGCCTGGGGAGGAGATGGCTCTGCACGGCCCGAGGAGGTCGATGTCAGCACTCTCCTTGGCCGCATTCCCAGGGCAGGGCTTCTGGGACGCCGGCACCCAGGGCAGCCTGCGCTGACAGGAAGAGGCTCGCGGGTGTCCTGTGGGTACGTGACTAAGCGCTATGGTATTTGGTGGGGCTTTACTTCCAGATGTTGAGAGAAACGGAGTTTGGTGCAATGTAAGCTCTCGTTTTAGAAAATATATTTCTAATCTTTGTGGTTACATGAGAGCTTTTTAAAACATGAAATGAATGCAGCCTGCTGGCTCAGAGACCAGAAAGCAAAGGAGGAGAAATGGAAGTCTCTGCACTGTGTTGAGCTGTGGTTCGTCGGGACAGTGAGATGGTGGGAGGGCAGCGGGGGCTGCGTGCTGCCCTGCTCAGTGCTGGGCTCAGGGGACAGAGCTCCCCTCTGACACTGTCTGCTGTCTGAGCACAGCCCCGATGCTGCGGCAGCCGCAGCCCTTGGAGGACCATTCTGGGGCGCAGTGCTGCAGTGGCCCTTTAAGATGTACTTTCAGGATTCATCAACTTGTGCTTTAATTCTTGGTGCTCACAGCTTTAAATTTTAAAACTCTGCTACTTTATAATCTCCACCTCTGAGATCCCTATTATCCCCATTGTGCAATTACTGTGGATCAGAGTTGAATTTATTTTTACCCTCTTGTTTTTCCCTTCGCAGCAATGCCTCTGGGAGTGAATTCTGGGAAGAATCTGCTTTGGTTTTAAGCTGTGTGGTGCCGCCTTCTCTCCCATTATCACTCCCTGCTTTCAATGGCCCCATTGTGCTGTCGGTGCTGTCACTTTGCTTGGTTTGAAACATGGGGAAGAAGTTGCTGTGTCCCATGGCTTTCTCCCTTTGCTCTGCAGTATTCTCCTGCCTGGGCTGCACCTGGCTGCACACACAGGGCAGGTGGAGCGGCCGCAGGGAGGATTTGTTGGCACCAGTGTTGTCAGTGCATTGCACATGGGATTTCTTTCAGGGCTGTTTTCTTGTGAAACTGTTCGTTTCTGCCACTGGTTGAGGAAGGACACGAAAAACATTCTGGTGATGCAAAAAAATGTTGTAAAGTAGAATTATTTTTATGTAATCACTTTCTGACTGCATCAAACCCTTTCCGTTGTGCGTTTCTCAGGCTTTATTGAGCCCCAGTCAGTTTCCTTCAGCTTTGTCTCATTTCTCTTCAAAGTCATCTCATCTCAGTCTGCGATATTTGTGTTGCTGTCCTTTCTGCAGACCCTCATCTGCATTTCAAACCTGGTGAGAGATTACCAGCCCCATGCTGGAGGTATCCATGGCCGCCGTACACCGGACTGCTGCCCCACGCAGTCCCTGTTCAGGCTGGCAGCACGAGGCAGCTGCTCTCCTGCGCTATCCCCAGGAGCACAGCCCTTTTCTATACGCCCCACTGTTTTCCAAAGGAAGTAAAATCCCCCCCGCCGAACTGCCTGCTCTGCTGACATTTCTCCCAGGTCTTTTCCCCTTCCTCTCCCCTTCTTGCCCAGCTCCCAGCTGTGCTGCTCAGTCCTTTCTTTGGCTGCCGGGAGCCCACGGGCACACTGTTAGCAGTGCGGGGCTGTGGGGGTGCTGTGCGATGCGGTGCTTTCACCTCTGATGAGTATTTTGGATCCCAACGTGAACACCTGGCCAATGAGCTGCGGTTCCAGCGCTCGCTGCAGAAGTGTCGCAAACGTAATGGGGACAGTATTTGCTTAAAACTTGTTTTGAACATTTATGGCATTTTTTTCTTAGTTTGCTCAGTTTTTTTTTTTTTTTTTTTTTTTCCCTGCATCTTACTTATTTTGGACAGTGAAACTATTCTAGTTATTTCCCCTTTTTTTTTGTTTTGAATAAATTTCCCTTTGCTGTTCTGCAGACAGAATGACACCGCGGGCTGTCATCTTTACTTCCTGGACATATTGTATTATTAATGTTTTTTAAAACTTCTTTTTATCCGTTCTATGATTTGAAAAGCTTGGATTTTGAGTCCACAGCCTCCCTTCAGAAACTGTGTGTTAATTGCCTGTGATCGGTGTGCAGTGTGGGAGCGGAGTGTGGGTTTGGCTGCGGAGTTCCCAGCACACGCTGCTGCAGGAAGCCGGCGCTGCTCAGCACTGCCCGTCTCTTCCCGGAGTCCCGGCAAAGGTTTCCCTCTCCTGCCCTGAGGTGCCTCTGCTGTCAGCCGGGGCTGTGCCCCGCACCCATGCAGCAGTGCCTGTCCCCTTGACGGCTCTCACAGAGCGGTTCTCAGCCTGGCCCATGCGATGGGTGAATCCAGGTCAGAGAGCATGGTCCCTTCACATCTGCTCGGTGCTTGCCGCTGACATTTTCATTCAGCCTGTCGGTACTGGGCAGCGATGGAGGTCTATGAAGGGGGGACAGAAACATCTTTCTGCTGGGGAGGACAATGGCAGGACCTCCCAGTAACTGCAGCTGTGTCGGGGCTGTGAATACAACAGGCCACTCTTGGCAGTGCTACTGAGGTCTGGCTCTTGGAAAGCAGCACTGTGATTCAGCTGTCACTCAGCTCCCAGCAAAGGGAGCTTTGAAAAGGCGCCTCTGCTGCTCTCCTGGAGTAGCAAATATTTCCTAGGCCTCTGCTGCTGAATGGGAGAGATTGCCATTGTCCTCCATCCCCTCTCAGGCTTGCTGGGCTTGCTATAAATGGGCCTTTTGCAAGGGAACAATAAGCTCAGCGAAGGGTCCAGGTTGCACATGTCTGAGCAGTGAGAACACTCGAGCACTTTTTCATTGGCTCTCGAGATGTGAAAAGCCGGGCAGCGAGAGCAGGTTTATTTTCCAGCCACAGCTGTGGGTTTGTTTTCTCTCTCAGGTTGCGCTGCTCTGGGTGTACATCTGCGCGTTTCAGCTCATTTCCTAGAAAATGTCTTCACCTCAGCGTTTCCTTTGGCCTCAGAAATCCGTTTCCTCCTTAGTTAGAGCCGTGTGATGTGTTTGCAGCAGAACCGCAGCCAGGTGGGACCGCCTGCTTTCACATCAATGCTGTGACAAACTTGGGCTCGGCTTTGGTAGAGTAGCCCCAAACTCACATCGCTTTGTGGCTTTGTGGAAAACCACATGCAGTTCTCTGATTCAAACCCGACTGCAAAGCCATGCACGGCTTGGGCTGAGGCTCGCAGTGATTCTGGGGTTAATTCAGGTTGAAGATGGTGTTCCTCAGCAATCTGTATGGAGGCAAAAGGTAAAATTTTCTGCCTGAGCCAAGGTCATGGAACTTACAGCATCACAGGATTAGATGCTGCATTTTGGGTACGACTGATATTAATTCCTTTTCTCCTCCAGAAAATGAGCCATAGTGATCTTTGGGTCACTTTTAACCATCAGTATAAGCTATTAAACCCCACCCTGATCCCAAGTGTAGAATAACGTATACATTTCTTCCACCTCAAACCTGTAACTCACTTTTTAGGAGGTCTTTCAGCAGCGACCTGTGTAGCAATGTTGCAAGACCAAGGAGCAGCACTCAGGGACTTGGAGCCTTCTTGCTCCCCTGAGTGCAGCTGAAATTGTTAGCTCTGTTTTTCTGACACTGTCTGGATAGAGAAGAGGGCACTGCTCAATAGATGTGATCTCTGCTTACATATGCCTATAAATTAATGCTGGGTTTTATTTTAAAATGCTATCAGAAAAATACTATTGGAAAAATCAGTTCTTTGTTCTTTTCAGATATTCTGTGGTCTGATTTTCCTCCTGTGCTGGTGTTTCTCTGCTGCAATTTGCATCAGAGCTTTTCCTGCTTAAGGCCTGAGTGAAAGGCGAACCAACCGCAGCCGGGCTGCAGCTCCAGGAGCTCTGTGCTGTGGCTCGTCCTCCAAATGCCAGTGAGGAAAATCTCTTTGGAAGTTTCTGCCTTGCTCATCCCATTTACTGAAACCAAATTTCAAGAAGCTAATCGGGCAGAGAGTGCAAAGGATGAAACGCTAGAAATCAAATTAATGAAGCTGAATCACCAATTTGTGACCTAGAAGACTATTAGGGGTGGTCAGAATTAATTAAGTCCTCTTTGCAATGCTTCAGAAGGAGGCAGCTAGCCAGGCGTGGGGACCCGAAGGACACCGATGGGATCTGACTACCTGGAGCTGCACAGAAATGCAGCGTGCTGCTCATGGGCCCCAGATGAACTCCAGGGGTGACCGGGAAGCGCAGTCAGGAGGAGCAGAACGGAGAGCTGCCATCATCCCTTTCTGTGTCCTGCTGCTTCATGCTTATCCAGGGACACGCAGAGAAGCTGTGAAAGGGCTGTCCGTGCAGTCCTGCCTTCGAGCACGAGAGAAGCTGTGCAGCTCCTGGTGGGCAGAGTGGACGTGCTGTATTGTGGCTCGGCAGCCTGGAGCTGGGTGCCAGCATCAGCGGTGGGACGGGGACGTCAGCACACAGCAGGGCAGCCTCCCGTGATCCCAGAGGGCTGGCAGCCACCAGCAGAGGTACAGGAACGGTGACGCAGTGCCCTGCTGATAGGCTGCTGATTCAATCAAAGCTAGGACTGAGCCCTGAACTCTTCCAGGGAAAGACAATCCATGGATCCATCTGTGGCTTCTTTCCTTTCAAAGGTGGGAATTTTAGACAGTTCTGGCTGACCATTGCCAAAAGAAATTGGTCATTGGCAGTACTCAGCGACATGAAATCAGCTTATCAATTGAAGTGAACTTGAGAGGCAATACCCAACTGAGTAGTTCTGGAGAATTTTAAAGATGAGTGTTTTCCTCACTGATCTTTTTGGGGCAAATATGGAAGGAAGATATCACTTTTTTTCACTAACCAGGACTGCGCTGTTTCTTCTTGAGTTGATAAACTCCTTTGTGTGCTAAACAGCCCTTGGGACAAAGAGTGGAAGGAAAGATTGGTGCAGACATGGCTCCGGGTCCTTGAATAATGCATTGTTCAGTAAATTGACTGTCCGACCTGGAAATAGTGCACTGCGTGTGATCAGCATCGACACTGCTGGCTGGACAGCTTACAAAGAAGCATTTTGGAATTAATTTGATGATTATGAAAATGTCTTAGATCCTTTGCTGAAGGCTAAATAAACACAATTAAAATATTCTTAGTTTTCACTGTGCTTTGTTCAGTTCATTAAGTGTAACTAGAGCTTCCAGTTATCTGCATTTAGTTTTTCAAAAAATTGGAGGGTATTTTTAGAGCAATGTAAAGCTTATTGCTAATTACACCTGGGGGGAAATCTCATTAGGTATTCATTTGCTTTCAGAGTTTAAAACAATTCTAATGAGCTGCATTAGTTGTGATAACACTGACTGACTCTCCCTTGTCTGCTCCCCCTGGCCTGTCTGGAGCAAACAAAGCTGCTCTGGGGCCGACAGCTCTGCGAATGTGACCTTGGTGCTCTTTGGGCGGGGGAAGCGCGGTGCCGAGGCTGAGCAGAGGGTTGGGAGCACAGCGCTGCGGTGCTGCTGCCGCTTCTGCCCTAACAGCGTGGGCTTGGCCAGGCCCTGAGAGGCGGCCACGCAAGCACCTGTGGCCGGGCTGGACCAGGTGGGTGCAGCTGGGGCTGTGCAGCACTTGGGCTCGGAGGAGCTCACAGGACCCTGCAGGAGCAGCTGCTGCCGCTGGACATCTCTGCTGCTCGTGGTCCCTGCAGCGTGGTTTGTCAGCCGATGTGTCTGCCTGGAACAGTGCTGTGGGCACAGACCAGCACGGTTCTCAGCCCTCTGCTCTGCTGGCTCCCAGAAGAACTGCTGTTGTGCCGCTGTCTGGAAAGGCTTCATGGGAAGAGCCGTCGCTGCCTTGGATGACCTGCGGCCAGGGCTGTGACGCTGTTGCAGCTGAAGTGAAGAGCTGGCCCGCCTTACTGAGTGTGAAGAGTGCTGAAGCAGGGCAGATAGAGCAGAACCGTTTTCATTTCTCATTACATCGGTACGTTCTGGATGAACTGAGAAGCTGAGAGGAATTCAGTCTTTGTGCTGAATGCACAAATTATTGGGGGAACGCATAAATTATTTCATCCCTCCCCAACAATGCCTCAAACCCAAGAACTTCTGCCCAGTATCAGTTTTGATCTTGCTCCTTTCTGTTGTACAGATATAGCATCTTTGTCCAGGGCAGTTTGGATAAATGGAGGATAAAAATTACAACTGCTCCACACAGCTTACTGTAACTAGCCCATGCAATCATTTGAATGTGTTTAAGTCAGCTCTTTCTAATCATGCAAAGCAACATGGTGGCCTGGGAAAATGCCTGTTTATAAGGCTATGTAAGCAACATAAGATATTCATCTTCTTATCTGGCATGCAAGGAGGGAAGCTGTTTGCGCACAAGTATCTCTATAAATGGCATAGCAGGAAGGTGACTGTGAGCTGAGACACTCCTCTGGAGACCAAGGAGACTCAATGTGGATGTAAAGTGGCACTTTGAGACAGGTTTACTGCTGCTTCCAGGCAGAGGCTATGAATTGAGCGGCAAGATAATGGTGTAGGAGTGATCACACACAGAGCAGGATATATGGGATTCTTTGGTAATTGGGTACATTTTGGCATTGGAGCTGAGCAGGATGAGAACAAGCTGGAGGAGTCTGCATGTCAGCAGGAAGGAAAGGGCTGGCAGCAAAGATGGCAGCTAATTTTGTTTTAATCTATTGGTTGTGGAGTAGAGAAGTGTAAAGAGGCAAGTAGAAATGTCAGGCTTGGCTACTGGCAGAGAGAATGCACCCGAGTCGCCTGGACCAAAGTTGTAAGTAGAAAGGTGGAAACCAGACTTTATTCCTCAAAGGAAAAGAGAGCACAGAAAACGAAGCTTTCAGGGAGCGCGGGTATGAAGTGGATGGTTGGTACCAAACCCCCTACTCTATGGCTCTCTTATTAGAGAGGTTAAAGGAACTGTGGGTCTAAATTGGAAAGGTTTTCACAAGCACTTCACAGAGCTGAAGTGTTTTGCAGGAGATTCCTCAAAGGTGGAAGGCGGACAGCCTCCCACCATTATTTAAGGAACGACCCAGATGTGCACCAGGGTCTTGCAGGGAAGTTCGTTTCTCTTTAGGTGAAGACAAGTCTTAGAAAATGTTTTAATAGATGAAAAGTGGCCTGTTGAGAAACGCACAGCTTGACCAAAGATAGCCAGTGTGGTTTCCGGAAAGGACCTTTTCTGCCTCGCTAACTTTTGGAAATTTCTTTTTTTAGAACATACGCTCCTGTCAGCATAGACAAGAGGCTAAGCAGCAGTCAGGAGAGGCTTGGATCTTCAGACAGTGTTTGACAGGGTCCCACGTCGGAGGTTAATGTCTAAAGGTGGGGAGTTGGAAAGGGGAAGAATTGGCTCACTGATTGAAAATTGGCCAGAGGACAGGAGCAAAGTGGGGAAAGGAGGCATAAATAGAAGCCTTTCAAGATGAAAGACAAGTTAATAAAGGAGCATGTACTGTAGGAGACTGCACTGGCGGATCCTGGTCTTTCTGATAGTTAGAGTGTATGAAAGACCTGGCTGAGGACATAGAAAGCAAGATTTCCTACTTTGCAGATCACATCAGATTCAGAAGGAAGTGGTGAATAATGAAGAATTCCAATACAGGCAAATTGAAGACCAACTTCTAGGCTCTAATATGATGGCAAACATAGATCCAGACAGAATAATGCATTTTACAGCAAGATATTTGGTTACTGGTATCTGACTTCCCTTTAAGCAGTCTGGGATGGTCATTGCTTTTAGTACATCCCAGTGGGCTGTATTTCTTGCCGAGCTGCTGGAAGAGCCTCACAGAGAGTGTGCGCATGTACATGGTAAATTTCATTCTCTTTTTGAGTTGAGAGGAAAACAACTGGAAATGTTTCAAAGGGCAAAAGCATCTGGATGGAAAAGGGCAGAAAGCAGGACTGAATGAACTGGCTTAGAAGAAATGTACAAGGAACTATTCCTTCCATATTCAATCCAAAGTTCAGAATAGCTCAACCTAGTTGGAGAACAAATCAAGCCCATGTACACAGGAAAGTCCACCTGATCCTTGTATTTCGGAAGCCTCGAAGAGACATCTCAGTATGTCCTGCCCCTGCAGTGGTGAACAGCTGTAGCCAAGAGGAGGCCTTTTAGCAGTAGAAGGGCTGCTTCCCAAGCATGCCGCACAGCTGGCAAGGCAATTCACGTGTCTGCTCGTTACCTGAGGGAGCCTGGCTGGCTGCGAGGGAGCACATCTGTCTGCTGGTCTATCAAGGATCAATGGCATTTTCCACTGTCTTGGAATGAATACTGTAGTGGTGGAAGGAAGAGGTATCTGTGCTAGTGCTTAAGTGGTATTTCTCTGTCAGCCTTCAGATACTGCAGTTAACCCTAACAAGAAAAGAAGCCTTGGGAGCGAAGTGCTGCAGTGGGAGAAGCTGTTCTCAGATGGGTTGGGTCTCAGTGGTGCTTCTGCCCCATTTGCCCACAGCAGGGTTCCCAGTCCTGAGCCTCATCCTGCTCGGAAATCTGCTGACAAAAGCTGGATGAAAGCACTTAGCTGTGGGATGAGGAGTAGTCTGACTGTCTGAGATGCTTCTGAGCTTCTTCCAAAAGGTCTGTTTTGGAAGCTAAACAGACTCTGAGTGTTTTACTTCAGTAGTGAAAACAGCCATACCTTTCCCCAGATCTATTCCTCAGTGATTTATTTCTTGTCCTCCAACTAGGCTTGTGCAAATTCCTTTGGTTATTTTGGGGGTACTAATTAAGTGTGCAGTAGAAATTATATTATACAACTGGTAATGAGCAAAAGCTCAGATACAGTCATATACCAACCAAATCTTGGCAAAATGTAATGAGCTCAGCATTTGATATTTCTTATTCTGCACCTGATTTTTTTTCTTGTCTGAGAAAAAAATTCCCCCACTAATGAGTTCTTTGAACCTAAATCAAATAAGGTTTTCAATGGAGATAGGTAATGAAATATTAGTCAGACCCATTGCGATGGGCAGATCTGTCACTGCTTTGTAGGATCTTAAAAGGAACTCAGAGATAACGGCAGAAGGGCTCTTGCTGCAGATCCTCCAGGCCAGTCCTATGGGTTGTGCAGGACTGTCATGGAGAGCTCTGCCTTTCAATCCCAGCACGTTTGGACAGTGAGCTGCCACTTTGCTGGAAGCGATGGGATCAAGACAAGAAAAGCCGCTTTTGCTTTGGGATCAAACCAGGAGATTCTCTGTGCCAAAAGGGAACCTGGAATAAGTATTATGTCTTGCAGGAACGCCGAGGGAACTAAATATGTGTGCTTGGCCTCATGGCAACGACAAGGGAGCTTATAAGGCAAACAGTTGTGAGCTACTGAGCTCGCTGTTCACCTGGGAGAGGAGCGGTTTGCTGGAGCTCTAGTTTCCATATTAGCATCGTACAACAGCCTCATCTATTAGTGTAGTGTACTCTTATGTCTGAGATGCTGCGGCAGTGCTGAATCGCTTCCCCAGACACTAACTTTTTAGTTTCTCAGCAGCAAGGTTGTTTGGAAAACAAAATATTGGTCCCCCAAGAAACTCCGATATTTGAGATTATTTTTTTGTCCTAAATTGTAATAAAAATCAAAATGTTGAAATGCTACATTGGACAGAAGATCTGAAATATTTCAGCTGGGACAAAACCTGCAAAATATCATTATCAAAACATTATCTTTCTCTAATACAGAAGCATCTCAGAGCAATAATTTCAGTGTGTCAGGGATGATATATAACATTAAAGTATGTGGGGATATAGACTTCAGAATGTAGGAGCAATTTGTTTGGAAATATTCCTATTTCAAGCTTTGTTGAACTGCCCGTGTTCCCAGGGAACACTTCTGTTCTTGATGAAACAGCACTTTCTGGTTTTTTTGACATGTGGACAAAATAACTCTGAGCAGCAGGGCTGCAGTGGCAGCAGCAAGGACGGGCACAACTCTTGTCACCCAATTTATTTAATGTTTGTTTTTGCTTCAGCTGTAGTCCTGGAAGTCTCTCATGCTTGCGCTACCTTTGGCCTTATCTCTCTGAGTTATTACTGCATGATTTGGAAACTGAATCCAGGCTCTGACCCATCACACACGTCAGAGGACTTACTTTTGAACTGGGCAGTAGCAGGTATGGGATCAATAGCTGTTTCAGCCACTGGCTCTCTCTGCAGACATGCAATTCCCACATGTCCGTGTGTTTCTTCTCCTCAGTGCCCTCCAAGGCACCCTTTCTGCATGCCTGTTCTGTTGAGGCTCGAGGCAGCCCTGGCGGGACATCACTGTGTGCCCAGCAGGAGGTTCTCCCCATCCTGGGATGTCACTGCTCCCCAGTGAGATGCCCAGGTAACCCCATCTGGGGCTGTGGCACAGAGGAAGAGTGCCCCAGGAGCAGCACCACAGGCAGTGCAGGCTCTGCACTTCTCTGATGGAACTGCAGGGTGCCCAGTGCTGTTCCTCACCTGGAACTGCCCGGTGAGCCTGCACTGTGCTGGGAATGTCTTGGGGTACATAAATGTGCTGCTGCTAATTTGCTCTTGCTGAGTGGTTCCCCTGGATTTAGATCACTGCTGCTGAAGGAGCTGTTCCCTGAGGATTAGAGGAGGAGCACTGTTCCAAGCACCCTCTGAGGAGGTGTTCTGTCTCTGCTCTGCCTCCTTGCTTGGTCAGGGATCTTGGGGCAGGTTAATCCCCTCACCCCTTGTCTTTTATTGCCTGGTGCCCATTCTGCAGGCCAGAGTGATGAGGGCTCACCATGGAAGGAGCCCAAGTTGCCTGGCCTCTGCAACAGGCTCTGCCCGATGCTCGGGCAGCCTAAGGGCCTTTGCTGTCTTTCTAAACACTCTCCTCTCTGGTAGAGCAGCCTTATTACAGCAATAAAAATAACAAGGTCCCTGCAGACCTCTTTATAAAGAACAATTTAGAGCCAGGAGTAAGTGTGAGGATCGGGATGAAACTAGGCTATCACAGTGCTAATGTGATATACAGGTGCGATTCGGGCATTATATTGGTTCAGGGAAGCTGTGTGCCTTGGGAAGGCCGGGACTCAGGGTGGGACCCGGGAGGGGGACAGGAGCCATGGGTACAGCACCCACTGGGGTGACGTGACAGGTGTGAGGTGGTTGGTTCTGCTGGGTTTAGTGAATCCAAATATCAAATGTCAAATCAATCTATTCAAGAGCAACCTGGATGTTTAGATATGTTAGAATGGAATAATGAAAACAAAATGCATGTCCCTGTTCACTGCAGAGGAGTTGCAATGATGACCTTTAAAGGTCCCTTCCAACTCTAAAGGATTCTGTAGTTCTGTGATTCTGAGCTTCCATGCTATCCATTCACTGCCATGGTCATTTCCAAGTGCTGCTCATAACCTCCACCAATGGCTGCTGGGCTGAAGAGGCGTACGAAGCAAAGGCAGCAATGCAAAGCCCCCAGTTGTCACCTCCTTCCTCAGATGCTGCTTTGTCTGCACCTCTGGTCTCTGGCACTGGAAACCCACAAAACCACGCATCTCAGGAGACCGCGGGCACAAAGCAAAGGCAGATTGGTTGCTGAGCTTGCCCAAGGAGTAAGAAGGTTAAGTGTCTTGTGAGGGTAGTTAGAAAAGGTAAAGCTTTTGCATGTGATTTGGGGAAAGAGGAAAGAATGGAGTTGTGTCCCTGACGGGAGAAGCATTTGTGAATGGAAAACCTGCAGTTGGAACTGGTGTTTTCTTCCAAAGGACAAAAATCCCAAACCAGAGTGCGCAGTAAAAGTCTGTTCAGCTGCCTCAGGGCTGAGCCCAGCTGTGCCGCAGACTGAAGGCGAGCAGCCGGCAGGCAAGGGAAGGATCTTTTCCCTTCTCCTGCTTCAGTTCAAATGGAGGGTAAATAGGAAACAAGCCAGGATTCCTGAGGAGGCTTTCAGGCACATACATCGTGTCAGGAGGGAAGCATTTGGAAGGAAGGCTTGCATTAATGGCACATGCACAGTGCCATCTATTTTTTTTTCAAAGTGAACTTACAGAACTGCATACATTGAGAGATATGAGAGCATAGCAGCTCCTGACATCAGTGAGATGGGGCAGATAGAATTATAAAGGATCATTTATAAAAAAACTGGAGTATTAATCATGGCCACATTTTCTCCCTCCTGCTCTTCACATGTGCTTTTTTTCTGGGGAGGGGATGTGTCCCCCGGTCACACGGTGCCTCTGAGTTCCTGCTCTGCTTTCTGACCCCTTCCTCCAGGGCGGTTGCCTCTGGTAGCTGTGGCTGGGAGCCCTGACCAGGGGGCTCTTCTGCTGACTTCCACTGAGGTGTGCTAGATTCCAGGCTTTGCTCTGTGCAAGTCAAGAGAGCAGCAGCTCTGCAGCTGCAGGAACTCTGCTGCCCAGCAGTGTTACTTCCTGTGTGACATCTGCCCTGCTGCTGGCTCTAAATAGAGCAAGATGGAGATCATGGAAAACCCAGAATGGCTTTACTTGGAAACCTCATTACACGGAAAAGAAATCACTTTTGTTCTAACCGCACTCTGCGATAACTGTAGCAGGTTGGACTATTCACTTCCTGCAGCTCTACCACTAGCAGCAGCTTTGCTAAGCTATGAAGTTTGTCATTCTGCACCTCTATTTTCAGTCTGTACTGGGAACTGTGAATATTTCTGTGTACTGTATCTTTCATACCCAGGTGTTTCAAAGCAACTCCTGCTGCAGTGCTGCAGCTGCATGAGCATGTGAAAGGGATGAGTGCATGTTGCTTTTATTTGTAAAGTGCAATGAGAAATCACTATCCCAACTGAGAAATTCACAGATAAGGCTGCACAGTGGGAGTACTTGGCTATATGTGCACGAGGAGCATCTGCGTTGGTGCAGGGCTCAGCTGTGGCATCAGCCTCTGCCACCTGCCCAGGGAGCAGTGAGGGGATGGGAAGGCAGGGTGCTGCAGCCCCACTTGCTGCCAAGTACCGGTCAGCTGGGCACAGGGCAGAGGAGCCCTCAGTCTGGCTCTGCAGGCCTCCATTTCATCCTTGTGTTTCTGCCTTGGCTCATTCCTTGGCTCCCTCAGCAGGATCTTGGCAGCAGCACAGTGCCCGGTGCGCTTGGAGGCCCAGCTCCTGCTCTGTGGCTCGAGTGTTGCTAAATGAGTGATGCAACCGACTTGGGAGCCCAGGCCTCTCCTGCATATTAAGTTACTGCTGCCTCCTCAATATGTTTTTCTGTGCTACAGGCAAGCCCTGGTAGCCTTTCTTTCTGCTTCAGTAAGGATTATCTGCCCCGTGCTAAAACACTTGGGCTGGTCCCAAGGAAACTTAAGCACCCACAGCGAAATGTTTCTGAAGTACAGAGCAGCGTCTTTCTATGCTGTCTTCCACAGAGCTCCCTTCTGCTGACCAGTGGATGTGTGCCCAGAGCGGTCCCTGCACAGCCCCCTGCCCAGCAGCACCTCAGTGCTGTCGAGCTCTGCTCTGCTCCTGCCTGGGAGGGCGGCCGGCTGTGAGCTCTGCTGGCAGCTCCTCCTCGCGTCGTGCGAGGCTTGCGAGCACGAGATTGCTATAATATTGAGCAAGGTTTTCCAACACATGCTTTTCTCTGGCAAATCGCCACCCACAGCGCAGTGTGCCAACATAACACTTTGACTTAAAGAGGGAAAACTGCCAGATAAATGTTTTAGTTGCAGGCCTGTTTCATTGTTGAATTCTAAAATCTTGGCGAAAGCTGTTGCCAGTGGATGGGGAAGCAGCCTTGCTGTTGGGGCTGGTGAATGGGGACCGGAGCAAATGTGTTCAGGAATGACATTTGGTGGACATCACCCGCCAGCTCGTTACGTTCCCTGCTTCCTGCAGCAGAGATGTGTAGAGCAGGTCAGTGACAGCCGCGTGGGGGACCCTGTGATTGTCGAGTGCTTGGCAAGCAGTAGGATTTCCTGTGATTTTGAGGCACCTTCTGAGCCTGTAGCTTTCTCTCCAACATGCTGTCCTTTCGTGGCTGTGGGGATAGGTCTCTGGCACCAAGAAACTTTTCAGTGGAGCAGAACGGTACTGGACAAAAAGAAAATGGAATTTGCATTTGAGTGGGACAAGCTCTGCTCCCTGCCACACCTGGAGTGCTTCCTTTGGAGTACTGCCATTGCTCTGCTCTCTGTTAATTGCATGCAAACTCTCCTACTACTCTGAACACCCCATGACAGTTGTGTGTGCACCATCTGGGCATAACGTCATCCAGAAGAATAGAATTGGAATAGAATAGAAATAGAAATAGAATAGAAACAAACTACTATAATTGTTGATTTTCAGAAGAAAACCCTGCCTGTGTGTGTAGATAGTCACCTACACAGCTTTTACTCATCGGGTACCGCTGTGTATTAAACAAGAGTAACTTCCTTTCTCTTTATTCCCTACTGATCTTGGTGGGAAGGAGGAGTCACGTGTGTTATCAGCACTGAGATGAGCCCGAGCTGAGCAGGACCGTCTGAGGGCCGTGAGGTGAGCTCAGCCCCGGGGCTGCTCATACCCTCTCCTTCCATCTGCATCATGTAGCTGAAGAGCATCTTTGAGCTGACAAAGTGCCCGGGCCACAGCTTTTCATCTGCATCTGAGCTGCCCCGCAGTGCTGAGCCCTGTTGAGTGGTTCTGCTGCTCCGCTCCGGCCGCTGCTCCGACACGCAGGACTTCAGAGAGAAAATCAAACTGCTCTAAATTCCAGTAAGCGAATCTGTGACTCTTCATGGCAACTCCACATTATTCCCAGGTTGTTTGCTATTTTCTCTGTTCCTCCT
>PPHD01002541.1:0-22554 GCA_002909625.1 Bambusicola thoracicus | reverse complement strand
AGATATCTTATGTTTTGAACATTTTCAAAATACTAAGATAAATTAAAAAATAGAATGAAAAATTAACTGAGATAACTATGTAATTTTTTCCACCCACGAAAACGTACACTTTAAGTCTTACTGACTCATTTTCTGAAAGACAAAGAGAACTGTACTTCATACCAAACATTTGCTTTTTATGGCTTTAATTGTTTAAATGGTGTTAAAGGTAGTATGTTTTTTATTAGGATTTGATAGCATGATATGATAAGTTAGAGGTGACAACAAATTTGTTTCCTAACACTTGTTACTTTTTTGAAAGTTTGCTGATCTTTCTGGTCAGTATTATTAAAGAATACATTTAAATTAGAAATGAGCATGAAGAAATTACTATGGGTTGTGACTTTTGTCCTTGTTGTGCTCTAAAGCTTCATGCATATCTCTGATGGGGTAAAACTAATGTAATGTGTATTCATGCAGTGCCAGAAAGTGAATGAAGCTGCTTGTGACATTGCGAGAGAAGTGGCCAATGAAGGAGATGCTTTAGTAGCTGGAGGAGTTAGTCAGACACCATCATACTTAAGCTGCAAGGACAAAGCAGAGGTTAAAGCGGTCTTTCGAAAGCAGCTAGATATCTTCATGAAGAAGAATGTGGACTTCCTCATTGCAGAGGTACATTTGTAGTTAAAAGTAAATAAATGCATTCGACTGATGCAGTGTGTCAACTTTGATCCCCCTAGGAATGCAAGTTATATACTGCTTCCTCCTCTAACACTTTTGGTTATACTTATATTCTGGTAGCATAAGAAGCTCTTTGTCAATGCATAACAGCATCTGCAAGTGTTCTAGAACGGGCTCTTGAATCATGAATTCATACAATTCATCAAAATTGTACAATCTTGACTAGTTCCTGTTTCCTCATGTACTCTGTGAACAGCAAACTATCCTGACTTTATAGATAAAACCAGTTCTTTGGGGATAAATCCCTCGCTAACCCTCTACATAGGACATTTTTAAGAGTACTTGTTTGTTTGCTCTATTTTCTGACTTTTAAAATTATTTTTTAATGGTATGGTTAGTGAACTCAACAGAGTTGAGTTAGAGCATGTCATTGTGCTGCTCATGAATTTGGGATCTGAATTAATGATTCTGCTTCATCTCCAAGAAATGAAATTTGTTCTGTTTTAATGTCTTTCAGTATTTTGAACATGTTGAAGAAGCTGTCTGGGCAGTTGAAGTCCTAAAAGAATCCGGAAAGCCAGTTGCAGCTACAATGTGCATAGGTCCAGAAGGAGACATGCATGGTGTGCCTCCTGGACAATGTGCTGTCCAGCTGGTGAAGGCTGGTAAGAAACTGTTTTAATCTGCCTTTTAAAAGTATGGAATGAAATGAATTTCTTAGGGATTCAGATACATTAATGGGTATCTGAAGGAGATAATAACTTATTGATTATGTCTTCAAAAAGAGCTTTTGTTTACTTTACTCGAACAAAGTCTTGTAGAAAGAAAACACAGAATATTGCAGTTAAGAAATCATATTAACCAAGATGGTATTGGGAGCGGTAGACGCAGGTAGCTAATGCCAAGTAGAGGAAAATTCTAAACAAATTCCTTTTTGGTTACAGAGACAGCCCCAAGTTCCGAGCTCAAAATTATGAAACATAAGCAGAATCCAAAGCAACATTTGATTCTGTGTTTTAAGAACTCTGTTTAAGAGTACAGTTCAAATCCAGGATGAGGAACAATGAAAAAAAAAAATGTCTTTTTGTCTAGCATAAGCTGTATTTTCTGCAGGACAAGTAGAATCATAGAATGGTTTGGCTTGGAAGGACAGAAGGAATTAGTCAGTGGCATGACAGATGGTACAAGGGCTTTGTTATATCTGTCCTGAACCGCTCTTTTCCTTTGGAGTTAAAATCCCAAGGCAGAATCTGCGTTATAAAGCTGCTAGATAATTGCATATGTGGCTATGGATGCTTTTCATCCTAGTACTTCATCTGGAAGGTAAAGAGAGCAGCTGAAATGCAGATGGTTATGATCTGCCACATGATTGCTGAGACTGGCTCCAGCTCAGCTGCCTTTTCATACGGCTGGTGTACAGACGCTTTGCTTCTGCTTTGCTTCTGGAGTGCTATGACTAAGAACATTCACTACCTACCTCTTGGGAATATGTGATTTAAACAGTTATTGTCCTCCTCATAGGTGCTTCTATTGTTGGAGTCAACTGCCATTTTGACCCAGATACTGTACTGGAAACTGTGAAACTGATGAAAGAGGGCTTGCAAGCTGCTAAGCTGAAAGCCCACCTGATGTCTCAACCACTTGCTTTCCATACACCTGACTGTGGGAAGCAGGGATTTATTGATCTTCCTGAATTTCCCTTTGGTAAGACATCTTTTTTATTGCATAATTCCTTTTTCCCCATTTTTAACAAAACCGAAACTATAAGATGTCCTTGTATACAAAAGGATGAATCCCCACTATCCTGTCTGCCATTCTGCATAGAGAGTTTGCAGTGTAATATCAGATTAAAATTCATCCACATAGCAAGAGTACTTCAGTAGTACTACAGCCTGTGACTGAAAATGAAGTTTTGATGGAAACTGTTAAAAAGCTATGACCTGAGCTCAATTAAATGTGTAGTTGTTCCTCGTGCCAAAGAACCTTGTTCAAGACCACTGTAGAACAGCTCAAAGAAATGAGTAAGTACAAATAGACTTAAAAAAACCCCAGAGTTTAAATACCTTTGGACTGGAGCTCACCAATATTCTGGGTTCTGACATCCATTGCACAGGACATACAATATTTATCTTCATAGGAATTTTATGTTCAGCACATACAGAAATGGATCAGTATAGATACACAATTATTGCAACTCATGAATCACAGAATCATCGAGGTTGGAAAAGACCTCAAAGATTATCTAGTCCAAGCATTCACCTATCAGCAATAGTTCGCAATAAACCTTGTCCTTCAGTACAACATCTGAATGTTTCTTGAATAGCTCCAGGGATGGTGGCCCTCTCACATCCTTGGGCAGCCCATACTGGAGCCTGATCACTCTTTTGGAGAAGTTTTTTTGTAGCACCAAACCTGAATCTTCCCTGGCACAACTTAAGGCCATTCCCTCTAATCCTATTGATAGTTACATGGGAGAAGAGGCTGACCCTCACCTCTCCACAACCTCCCTTCAGGTAGCTGTATAGTGCGATAAGGTCTCCCCTGAGCCTCCTCTTCTCCAGACTAAATAATCCTGGTTCCTTCAGTTGCTCTTCATAAGGTCTGTGCTCCATACCCCTCACCAGCTTCACTGCCCTTCTCTGAACACGCTCCAGGGCCTCCATTTCTTTCTTGTAGTGAGGGGCCCAAAACTGAACACAGTACTCAAGGTGCACTAGTGCTGAATGCAGAAGAACAATCACTTCCCTGCTCCTGCTGGCTGCATTATTTCTCACAGAAGCCAGCATGTCATTGGCCTTCTTGGCCACCTGGGCACACTGCTGGCTCATATTCAGCCAAGTGTTGACCACTACCCCCAGGTCTGTTTCCTCTACGCAGTCATCCAGCCATTCTGTCCCAAGCCTGTAGCGATAAGTGGGGTTGCTGTGGCCAAAGTGCAGGACTGAGTACTTGGTCTTGTTGAACCTCATTCCATTGGCCTCAGCCCACTTGTCCAGATCTTTCTGTAGGGCCTTCCTACCCAACCTCATACAGGTCATCAGTAAAGATATTGAACAGGACAGGCCCTGATAATGACCTCCGGGGAACACCACTCATGACAGGTCACCACCTGGATTTAACTCCACTCACCACCAATGTTCAGTCTCTAGTGTGACTGTCTAATGTAAGATTAGAGAGAAACCAGAGGTAGTATATTCTTTGATGTTGCTAGCAAATGGATAAGCAATTTGGAGACGTTTTATCACTCACATGCTCAGGAGAAATTTTGTGAAATCTGAAAGACTCGGCCACTTTGTATGTACAAGGTTTTTGTGTTTTAGGGCTTATTTACACCTGGGATGTAAAAGATCACATTCTCCTAAGATGAGAGGACTAAATCATCTAAAATATTGTTAAATTGGTTTGAGAAATGTCTCTATTTTCAGGTATCATACACTCTTCTTTTCAAGGTCAGTCTATAACATAAGGTAATAATACAACTGAATTTGTAAAAAAAAAGAAAAAAATTGAAGTAGATGTGATTTTCAGGAAGGTTTTTTTTTTTTTTAAATTTCTCTCTTTAAATAAATGAAAGTTTGAAGGATGAGCGTGAGGCATTCATTAGATGATAAAAGCATGATGATGTTCTGAAAATATTCTGGGATACTGAAGTGCCAGGAACTCATTTTTGCTATTCATTTCTTCATACAACTCCTCTGATTGCCAGCAAAAAGATACAACAGATCCAGAAAATAGTCAAGTGATTTGCAGGATTCACTGTTTGGTTTCTTATGGTTCTTGGCTTGAACACTACAAGGAGTCTGCGTGAGACCTTAGTTTTCAGAAATATCACGAGTCAATTACAGAAGCTTAGTTCCAAGAATATTTTTCAGTACCCAGAAAGACCAACTGATCACCTGATGGCAGATAAGCAGTTTGTTTATTAAAATGACTTAGTTAGCTTTTTAATGTGAAAGATAGCGTGCAGAGGAGACACTTAGATATTTGAAAGGTAAAAGGCCAACAAAACCTCATACTGGCAAACTCCAGCATCAGCTGTCAGAAGTGTTTATAAACCATTAGAACTTTCTCCAATTTTGTGTATTTCCTTCTGTGTAACCACAGTTATCCTCAAATGCCACCAGTAAGGCAAGAACAGTGTTTTAGAAAGAAGTGTGCTGGTCAAAGCATACCCAATTATTTCAAGAGTAAATGCATGGAAGAGCTAAATCTAGGATCCAGTTACAGTCTTCTAATCAATGAAAACATCAACCTTTTTATACTATAAATGACCAAATAGTTAAGCTACAGATGATTTTGAGTAAAGATAAGAACAAATGCTGTGAAAAGTCATGCATTGAAAATAGAATATTAGATAACTTCGGGGAGGGGAAATCTGAAACAAACAAACAAAAAAGAAATCAAAGGAAACACATGATTTACGTGGAAACTTTTCACTGAATGTTTGTTTCTAATCATCATGTTCCCCCATGTGTGGCCAGTTGATATAGTGAAATCTATCCCTGTTTCTTTAGAGAGGTTTGGCTGGTGCTGTCCTTATGCTCCTGAAGCATAAGGACTAGTTGTGACAGAGTAGGTGATGGAGAAAACAGGGCAAACCCCTATACTGTTCCCCGGAACAGTTGTTTAGTTGTTTATACAGGCATCAGCTGAGTGAAATATACTGCATTCTCACAATTCATCATTTTGTATTGATTTTGCATTTGCTTTTGAATTATATAAGAGAGACAAGGAAATTGTGAAGTGGTGCTTCTGATGCTTTCTCTCACATCTACAGGACTGTACACAAACTTGCTAGTATTTGAATAGCATTTTAAGATAGCGTTGTTTTTTTCCTCTGATATGAGACCACTTTATTTTCTTTTGACCAATTTCACTGTGACAGATAATTTTCTTTTAAAGAACTTTCCTGCTTTTTGTTTAAGCCTGTCTCTTTAGCTACTCATTGGACTTCAAGTTCTCCTCACACTGGTTAATCTACAGATACGCATACAGGAGCAGGAGGATGTTCTGTATCACAGTTTCTCCAAGCTTCTTTTGCAGTCCTCGGTCCTTTCTTTCCAGTTTTGCCACTTCTTGTGCCTCCTTCCCAGCTTGTGCTTTTTTCTTGTTCTTCACACTTTCTATTGCTTTCCTTCCACGAGTGTCCCCTCTCAACTCTGTTGTCCACGCACTCAGCTCACTACAATCTGCAGCAGGAAGAATGACTCAGCACAGCTAAGGGAACACCCTTCTTCTGAGCCATCTACACTCAGAACTTCCCAGAAGGAAGGGACATGAAGCAGTGGATGGGAATATAACTAAGTAAGGGATAAGCTAACAAACAGCTGGCTGCCAATAGCTAGTTATGGAAAAAGAGTTTAGTAAGCACTCTTGAGGAACAATAAGCAGGCTTACTGCAGTTGCAGGAAACCCAGTATCATCTCTGCTAACAGATTATAATAAGATTTCCCAGCTATTTGCTGCACATTGTGAATATAAGATGGAAAATGGTCCAGTATTCCAGCAAAGAACTCTAGCAAAATGGCAAGTCTGTGGCAGAGGGCTTGATCACTCTTACTGGACATTGCTAAGTGGATGAAGCTTAAGGCAAGCATAGTTCAGAAGCGCATAACAGAATCTAAAAGCTAGCCTTCGGAAATTTTGCATCATTGTATCATCAACAAATACACAATCAGCAAAGTGGTGTGCTTAGGCTGGTATTTTACAGGTCATAACTAGAAGTATTATCACAGTGGAAAGGGATAATCAAAAATAAATGAAAAAGCTCACCCGTCTCCTAGCCTTGCAGAAAATCTCCAAGAGGAGCGATCTCCAGAAAGAGATCCTTCCCCAGTGGCAGTCAGCCCTTAAATGGGGTCTAGGAGAGGGGCAGCCAGGCTCCACCCCTTTGGGTCACACAGCTGAATTGCCTTCACCTGTGCTCCTGCAGCTGACTCAGTGCTTGCCTCAGGTGATCAGTTAGTGGTTCAGGCCATGATTCAACAGTTCCCATACAGTCATTAATTCTAGCTTAGACAGTTCAGAGATCTACATTTACCATCAGTTTTCCAAACAGTGTGCAAGTGTTTCAATAGCATGATTCCTCACTAAAAATCTGCTGGAGTGTTGTGGAAGCCCAAGATATGAATGTCTTTGCAGGTCTGGAACCAAGAATCATCACTAGATGGGATGTTCAAAAATATGCAAGAAAGGCTTATGACTTAGGAATCCGCTATATTGGAGGCTGCTGTGGATTTGAGCCCTATCATGTCCGAGCAATAGCTGAAGAGCTGGCTCCTGAAAGAGGATTTTTGCCAGAAGCTTCTGAGAAACATGGTAGCTGGGGCAATAGCCTGAGCATGCATACTAAACCCTGGGTCAGAGCAAGGTATGTATATCTGAACTGGAAGGCACAACAAAGCAATCCTTGCAAAGACTTATATTGGTCCATAAAGCAGACGGAATTCAGAGATCTAAGTACCACCTTAAGTTTTCTACTTGTTAATAATTTTGAGAAATTAAATCTTATCTGGGAGCAGTGAAAGGGATGAAGAGGCAGTAGGAGACCTCCAAAAGTATGTAAAAATTAATGTGAAAGTAATCCATGAAAGTTAAAATGGAAACCTGACTGACAGCTTACAGTGTTCTTTTTGAGGATGAAAAGATGCTTTTAAGAAGTGTAGCATTTCTTTAGATACAGAAAGATGAACAAAAGTATACAAAGTCAGATTTTTGCAAGTCAGAGTACCCTTTGTAATGGCCACAGTTTCTTTAGTATTGTGAGGTGCTGAAACAAACATTATTTTCTTTTCTTTGTTTTAGAGCAAGAAAAGAATACTGGGAGAATCTGAAGCCTGCTTCAGGCAGGCCATACTGTCCTTCAATGTCAAAGCCAGATGGCTGGGGAGTGACCAAAGGAGCCAGGGAGCTGATGCAGCAGAAAGAAGCAACAACTGAACAGCAGCTGAAGGAGCTCTTCCAGAAACAGAAATTCTAATCTGCTGCAATTGTCTGAATGTTAGGATGTTAGAACATCTCATCCTTTGAAAGAAAACTTGTGAAGATTAATACCCTGTTAATTTGTTCAACTAACATGTAATGAAAGAGGCAAAATGCAAAGAGAATATGATTACAAATGAAATATGAGTAGCTTTGATAATAAAATCTTTCTCTGGACAAATATTTTGGGAAGAAGCTTGGATTCTTATAATTGATCTTCTGTTAGTTAGCAAGATGCCACTGACTGGGTAGACACAGAATACATGGAAAGTAATACTAGGCTCAACTGACCTGTGCGTAGACCAGAAAACATCTATAAACACTAAACACTACTGTATAGTTGGAAGAGTAGCACAGTTAAAATGGTACTTTACAGGTGTTATAGTTGGAAAGACTATCATGGTGAAAAAGAAACAATCAAGGAAGAAACGTTCACCTGTATCCTAGGCTTGTGGTGGAAAACTCCAAAAACAAGCAACCTCCGGGAGGAAATCCTTCCTTAGTGGCAGTCAGCCCTTAAATGGGGTCTAGGAGAGGTGCAGCCAGGCTCCACCCCTTTGGGTCACACAGCTGAATTGCCTTCGCCTGTGCTCCTGCAGCTGACTCAGTGCTTGCCTCAGGTGATCTATCAGTGGTTCAGGCCATGATTCATCAGTTCCCATACGACTATGTTAATACTCTCATGTCTGTTAATCCTCTTGAGTCCGTTTTAGTTTAGAATTCTGTGGGAGCACCTCAGACCTCAGGATTTGTTGAGGGCCACTTAGGCATGCATAGTCTGCCAATGCTTCAGGCTCAGTTAACTATAGTAAATTCATGTACTTCAAGAGCATAGAAGTAAATTGGAAATGCCATCTTATAAATGTGACACCAGTCGCATACACATGAATTACTCCTTGGACGAGTGGGAGGCCTAAGAGATTATTCTGACATATAGAAAATAATGAATAAATTAAAAATATCATGGAATTGTATTACCTTCACACTTTAAATTGTATGAACACTAACTGAGTAGCTAAACTACTGTAATTTTCCAAATGATCCAGATGATTTCTGTATATTTCACTTGAAAAATGTGCTTATCTTAAAAAAGGTCTTAAAAACTGAAGCTTCCTAAATATATCTCATGTATATATGAATAGTAAAACATTCCATGATTAATCCACCCAGTTTAAAAAAAAAAAAAAGAAGAAGTCAAGGAAAATTGAACACTGGAGGGTTTTCTTAGGAAGGGCATTTCTATACTTGGAAAACGTAACACATAATGTACAAGTTTCCACAGCCTGTTTTTGTGGAATTGTGAAATACTATGCAATATAGATTTCTGTTTTGAACCTCATTCCCATTCTGCACTGAAGTCAGTACCTCTGCGAAGATATGCTTGAAGTTATAGTGTTGAAAGCCTTAGTTGGGCTGTTTTTTATGTATGAGCTTTTTTCATTATTTCTATGTCCATGCTGATATTCTGAAGTTCAGGAAATATTTAAACATATAACACTTAAACGGGAAACTTGAGGTATAACTTGAAGGCACTCAAGATCAGGCTGGATGTGTCTCTGGACAGCCCAGTCTAGTGGTTGGTGACCCTGCACACAGTAGGGGGGTTGAAACTAGATGATCCTTATAGTCCTTTTCAACCCAGGCCATTCTATGATTCTGTGGCATACTCTTGAGTCTGTTTCTGGCATACAGATTTTAGAGAAAGCCACCTTCCTTCACCAAGTCTTTAACAGAGAAAAATAATTTCCAGTTGTAAATTCTGCCTGAGAGCCAAAAGCAGACAAATCAAGGAAGTGAGTATCTTTAAATGTAGATTATTTGAACGGCATCTGTTTAGACATAAACACGTTACATTAAACTTCTTTTCTTCCTAAATCCTTCTGGCAGTTCCTCCTGCATAAAGTAGAATAACGCAAAATCTGTGAAATAATCTACTCTGATTATTACCAAAATGCTCTCAACATTAAAGATGTATTAATGTGAAGTGGATTAAAATACAGTTGCTAAAAAAGTGCTTTGAGCAATCGTTACCAGTTTAGGAACTCCTAGACTGATTATTTTAGAAGTGTCCCAATGTGCAAAAATCCCCACTGAAGTGAATGACTTCTCCATGCGGATATGTAGGAAACATGGTATTTAAGATGATGATCAAATATAATTTTAAAGACTTATTTTAAGAAAGCCAAAAGAGAACAAAATTTAACAGTGAAGAGAAGCACTGAAAAGATTTAAAACCACCCAAAAAGAAACTGGGCGCAAGGGGGAAGATGCACAGTCTCTGTTTGGTTGTTGCTAGGCTTAGAAAAGAATTGACAATGGGATGAAAATTAATTGATAGGGTGCTTTACTGATCACTGCAGAACCCCAGACTCTCCAGGAAAACAAAAAAACCCAACAAGTTAGCATAAATAAAATCAGCCAACAAAGCCTTATTTCCCACCTCTTTCTCGTGGTCTATTAAGTGAGTTGTTAAGGCAACAAGGCACAGACTGATAGCACAAACCTAGGAAATTTGTTTCCTCAGAAAGTCTATTTGAAAATGTAGATAACTGAAAGTGAAAGGGTCTTTAGAAGGTCTTGGCCTCTAGTTAGTTAGTACCCTGAGGCAGGATCAGCTCTTCACAGGAGGTATTTGTTTACACTGATTGTAAACACGCCTAATGATAGAGATTCTGTGCCATATCCACCAATTCATTTACTTCCTTTATCTTAACAAACTGCTCCTAATTTGAATACTCCTTGATGTAATTTGAATGTATTTTGATGGAATTTGAATCCATTATTTCTTACCAGCTCATTACAGACACAAATAATTTATTCCCTTTGAGTTTGCTGATGTCTTTTATACATTTGAACATTAATATGCATTCCTTGTTTCTCTTCCCTGACTGAACAGACTCTTTGTTCACTCTCTCTTGGTGGCCTCAGTGATTATTCACCATAAATCTAGAGACCACCTCCATCCAGTCTTTTCCCACAGTGTAGAATCAGAGAATTTGAGAATACTAGACTGGCTTGAGTTGGAAGGGACCTTAAAGATCACTCAGTTCTAACTCAGCTGCTCTGGGCAGACTGTGTCACTGCCTCATCACCCTTAGAGTAAAGAGTCTTTAAGTTTTAAATCATTCCCCCTTGTCTTATCACACCTACAACGTTTATTTTCCTCCTGTTTATAAAGTCCCTTTAAATTTTGGAAGGCTGCAATGAGGTCTCCCTGCAGCCTTCTCTTTTCTAAGCTGAACAAGCCCAGTTCCTTCAGTCTGTTTTCACAGGAGAGGTGCTCCAGCCCTCTGATCATCCTTGTGGCCCTGCTCTGAGCCCACTCAACAGCTCCATGCCTTTCTGTGCTGCGGGTCACCATCCCTGTTCACTAGTCCAAATGGGGCCTCGTGAGGGCAGAGTAGAGAGTCACCTTCCTCCCCCTGCTGGCCACCCTTCTTCTGCTGGAACCACCATTCTGATGTAGCCCAGGATACTGCTGGCTTGTGTTTTCTGTTTACCATGACCTCTAAGTTCTTCTCTGCAGGAATGGTCTCAATGAGTTATCCCAGTCTGTACACATATCTGGGATTGCCCTGACCCAAATGCAACACCTTGTATTTAGCCTTCTTGTACCTCATTAGGTTCATGTGGGCCAACCTTTCAAGTTTGTCCAGGGATGCCCCTGGATGGCATCCCTTCCTTCTGTTATATCAGTTGCACCAGTCAGCTTGATGTCATCAGTAAAGTTGCTGAGATTGCACTCAATCCCATCTATGCAATTATATTAATGTTAAAAAGCACTGGTCTCAAGATGGACCCCCGGAGGATACCACTATGACCAGCCTCCAGTTGGACATAGAATCATTGATCACAGTGCTCTGGCTTTGGCCTTCCAACCAATTCTTTATCCACTAAATAGTCCACCCTTGGAACTTCTCTCTCCCCAATTCAGAGAAGAGGATGTGGTGCAGGACCATGTCAAAGCCCTTGCACAAGTCCTCCTAGACAACATCTGCTGCCATTCCTTTGTCCACCGAATATGTCACACTACTGTAGAAGACTAGTCAGGCCCTTAGTGAAGCTACTCTGGCTATTTTGGATCATATCCTCATCTCACAGGTGCTTTAAGATGTCTTCTAGGAGGATCTATACCACAGTCTTCTCAGGAATAAAGGTGAGTCCTTGTTCTAAGTTAATTTTACCTTGAAGCAGAAGCGACATGACCTGAACCTTAGTAGTTTGAGTCCAGAAAAGAAAATCTAAAGTCCACTACCTAAAGAATAAGCCTCTACTCACTAGGCTGAACATAGGCCCAAGAGGGATCTGAACAAACAATAATGTTTGGATGGGAAAAAAGAAAAAAGAAAAACAAGTCTGAGTAGCAAACCTTGAGCCAACCAGAGTGGAGGGCAATAGCTAAGAAATGAATTGGTGTGGGTGTGAGCACAGTGAGGTGGTGGGTGGTGTGTTTCAGCAGTGGTGACAGCAATGTGAAAAAACAATCCACACAGCCATGCACAGATGTGACACAACAAAATGAAGAGCATCTGGATCAGCTTATCTGTGCAATCTGGCTAGTGGTGGGGATTCTGATGAAAAATAGTGTTTCATATGTGAGAATTTGCTCTATCAAATAGTGTCATCATGCTTTTTGTTTCTGGAGTTTCCATGGAAATAAATAGGAGGCATTACTTTTTGAACTACCTATGTATATTTGGAGTAGGAAGGAGAAACATGATTCTATCTCATGACTAACAGCAAATATACACTGCACAAAAGATGCTTTACAAGCATTACCAGTTATCAGTGAGTGGTTTGAGAACATTTTGCAGCTTTAATTTGCAAATGTTTACATATAATCATTTCAATGCAGTGGAAGAAAGGGACCAATTGGCAACTGAAACAAAAGAGGAAAATGGTGAGACATGAATAAACACTGCTTTGCAACTTATCTGCTTGCAAACCAAGACACCAGACTTACACGGCCCAGTAGGCTGGTCATTGCCTTTTAGCAGCCCATGCATCAAGCTTTATAGCTGGTATTAAGCAAAATATTATCATTTTTTATTTTCAGTCAAACAAAGAAGGGCAGAGCAGTTCCACACAAGAAAGACCAAGAATAAAAACTGTACTATTCTTTGGGCCAAGCAGCACTGCTTTTCACTCACACTGGGAATAAAGACTTTACCTACAAAAGGGGCGCCATGAAGGGCATAAGGAAGAACATTCTTACTTCCTGATTTGCCAGTTTATCTCAACCCTGTAAATACCACATATCTGGTCCATGGTTCTCTATCTTTCCTATCTTGGGAATCAGTCCCATTGGCTGATTCCTTGCAGCTCTACTAGCCCACATCTGTACCAGCCCTGCTTCCAAGGCTTCATGGTCCCATGTAGCTGTAGGGACCCTAATGTATTGGAACATCAGGCTGTGAGAGCTGGCTAGTTTGCTATTATTTATTTTGAATGTGGTTCTAGGACATTTTTAAAGATCTGACCCATGCTATTGTTGTGAAGATGTTAACTGCAAACGGTGAAAGGCTACATGCAGTGTAACCTAAAGTTACATCTCTGATAAACAAAGGCTACCATGAAAGTTGTAGGATCTCCAGAGTTGCTGCAAAGGACTGAATGTATAGACTGTGATATAGTTTTTTAATTTCATGAAACTGGATATAATTATTGTCGTCCAGATTACTAAATTTACTAGTGTAATTCCTTGCTCAGTGACTGTTACATTAGTAAAATGTAATAATTCTCACCAAAAAAGTTCTATGTTTCCATACTCTATGTATTATATATATAGTCGCACAATGTAAGAGAAAAGCTTGGAGTTGGCCTGCTGAAAGATAATACAAAAAAGCATTCCCTAGTAGTGTCACAGTACTACAACTTTATATAAAATTGAAGATATGTCCTGTTAAGACAAAAGATTTTTGGAAACCTTGTTTCTTATCCCCTGTCTTTCGCTTAGACTCTTTTTCTGTGTGATATGTCATCAAACTCCAGTTTAAACACACAGCCTTGCGGAAAAACGTGTAAATGCTGCCTCCTGGTGAGCCATTGTAAGGCTACAGGACAGGGGAAGGTGAAATCTCAAAGGACTTCCCAGGTTTATGGACAGGCAAAAAGCAGAAGAGCGATTTATTTTTATCTAACTTCAAAACAGACTTAATCACACCCGTATTTGTTACCTAACTGGGAATTGTTCTCAAGAACTGTCAAAGATAATTAAGCATCCAATTGTGCAACATTTCATTCTTATTTTACTGCCAGGATAAAAGAGCTGGATTGAAGCTTTTTCCTTGGACATAGTCAGGTCAGCTCCTATTCTGAAAAGATAGACTGTAATATGGCATACAGTATAGACAAGCATTTTAAATTGTATGAAACAGGGCAGTGGAGAAAAGATGAAGATAGAAGGTAGTTAATACTACCTAAATACCATCTTCCCATTTAGCACTACTTCCAAGGCCCAACGTTACTATGACGCAGAATTTCCATAGCTTGATTCTCATTAGTTAAAAAATTTAACCATATGTCCTTAAATCTACCTATGTGGGTGCTCATTCTATCCAGTGAGTAATACACAGACAAAGAAGCACTGTGTGCAATATTAAACACAGTACAACACTGTATCTAGAACACAATAGGGCAGAATTTAGCTGACTTGACAGACGCACAGTGCTGCATCCACTGTAGTCACAACTCTCTACAAGGCCAGAACTTGCCTGGTTTCTGTTTGCCGCCCTGGTGAGGCTGCACTGCAAATGAGCTGCAAGTTGAGACCTTATTATTTAAACCTTCTTATGGGTTTCCTCAATGCTTTTATTCATTTAAGAATTATTTTTGCAGACAAATCTTTGTTATTCTGTTTCCTACTGTTACACCTACATTTAGTTTGACTGGTTCTGCTGGTTATGCTAGGCAGACAGGTCTTAGAGATAATTAGTATTTGCACCATTGACCTGAAAGATGTTTTGCATTTGTTTTTTCAGATTTGAAGGTCCTGAAGTTCCATTCGGTTCACACTGATATGACAGCAGAAATAAGTAGAGGTTGGATTAGCTGTGTTTGCCTTGAAATGAAACAATCCTTGGATAGCATAGAGATGAGGCTGAGACTCTTACCACTGGCTTCTTCTTACTTATGGGAAATGGAACATTCCAAAGGTGTGTCAGCGTGGCCAGAACAGCTCACACTCCTTCACATCTGCCTTTGACTGAAAAATTAAAATAGTTAATCAGATTTGTCACCTAAGCCTACGGAAGAAGGCTGAGTAGAAATATAACTAAAGAATTATTACCTGTTCCTGTTCAATGTTCATGTTGAATAGAGTTGCTACCAGCTGCCCTAGGTTTAACAGCAGAGCAATTTAGACCTTTGATTTTCATTTGTACTTTCCACTAAACTATTTACCTTGTTTGTCCCCTGAGATGTTAATGAAAAGCTGTGCCAGAATGTCGTCTTCACCTGGGAATGGAAAGGAGATAGGAGGATGTTCAAATGGCTATTGCCAGCACTTTTCAGACTGCATGCAGAACACTGTCTGGCCAAAAAGAATTTGTCCCCCAGTTCAAACCTTCATAAAGGAGCCACAGAGAAATCTGATTAGTTATTCTGTACTCAAGACCAAAAGCAGAAAACCACAGATCTAAATCACCATTCCCTTGGATATATAGCTGCACATATCACAAAAGTGAGCGTTAAATGCTGGCAGATCAAAATGATCCACTCCAGATCCAGACCTCTATGCTGGTTGCTTCCTTGTGGCATAACTGAGTAGCTGGGATTGAGGCAATACACAGAGCACTTAGTGTAGTTCACTGCTGCAGAAGCACTGTGTTCATTGTTAGGTACATCTTTACTGTTCATGGTTTGGTTTAACAGTCTGTCTGGAACAGTATCTGTTCTAACAGCGTGTCTGGCTAAGAAGCACTTATTCAAAGCACAAAGAGATTTCTAAGTAACGTAGGCTATTCCATTACTCACCTACCTAGTTGCAGCTAATAAATCAAAGCTCTTCTTGTTCTTTTATCCTAATATCCTGGCCTCATTTCTAAAAGTAGCGCCTCCACATTTGTTGTGCACATGATAGATTCACTTACAAATCCAATCTTACGGGCACCCTACAGCTTTGCAGACGTCTGTTAGGACATTCTTCAATTTTTTTTCCAGTTATAGAGAACATGTAAATCAAGCTTCTATAAAACACCTAAAAAATCATATTCGTCTACAGGAACACATAGTGACACATTTGTTATAATCTTCAATGAGCCGATGCATGGAATTCATTAAAATAATAAAATGTATGATACTCATAGCTCCTTATGTCCTTAAAAGTTAAAGACAGTCATATTTTCCATGTGAAAACCTGCTGCCCCTCAGTGGTTTCTAAAAGAAGCAATGGAACAATGTCATCAATCACTGAGTATCTACTGTTCCGGGTTAATAATAAATTTAAATCTTCCTTGACACCAATAGTATGGAGTCAAGGAATACCTTCTAAACAAAGACCTAGTGACAATGCCATGTTGGTCTACTTACTCACAGAGCCTGGCCCATGTACCTCCTTCTCTCTGAACAGTGTTTGTTGTCATTTCCAAAACAGCGACAATGAAATTTGAAGTACATTATAGCTTGAGGTCTTAGCTGATCCTGGACATGGCAAAGAGGGAAACTCAGGAGTAAAGAAATTCTGGAATTCTTAAGGAAGCTGGCCCCAGTGTTTAGAACCACTTAGTGTTTGCAGCTATAGAAAGAGCCAATGTGACCTGCAAGCAGTTTGCATGATCAAAACAAAATTCTTCTCCAAGTAAAAAAAAAAAAAAAAGAAAAAGACTGGGATTCCTCATCTAAAATAACATCTAATTTCTGCAACCACTAATAACATGAATAAACAACAAGGAGGTAGCAGTGGGTTATGGAAGTGAAAGCGCAGTTCATCTGAAGAAGCTTATGTAATTGATCTGCATTTATATAACCTCCCTTTCTGCAATATTTCAGTGCTCCATAGTCTTACAAAGTAATTAATTTTACAAGAATCCAGTGGGGCAAGTAACTACCAACCACCTGTTTTACGGGTGGGAAATCAAAGCAAAAGAAAAATGAGTGCTACATTCAGATTGATTCATGTAAGTTAACTTTGCTATTGTAAGTAACTCCTCCACAGTGCTGCAAGGTCTTCCTGTCCTGTAGAAACAGAGCTCTGAATTGCTGAGTGCACTCATAAACTCAGATGCTACAGCAGATGCAAAACCAAAGGTCTGTACTGAGACCAACTGTTCTGAGTATGGCCCAAAGAGCCCGTCTATGATCACATTTTGCCTGAAGTAAAAAAGAAAGCTGTAAGTAGATGTTTCCCAATTCCTGCAGGTCAGATAGGAAAAACTGTGGAGAATCAGAATTTCTGTAAGTAACCCTTTAATGTAATGACAGTTTCAGGTGTGCCAGAGAAAGTGCAGTCCCCTTACTCAGCTTTCTGAGGTCCTGCAGGAGGTTCTGGCAGATGTTCACACACACGCTTTACTCCGTGATTCTTTTCCCAACAGCCAGTTAGCTCCTCTCTTCTCTGAGACCTTTTTTTTCCATTTAAGAGACCAAAAGCCTCATTTTCAATTCAACTGAAGATGATTATAATTGATGTGAATTATGCAGAGCCTCTTGTCACATTTTCCATTCTGGCTGACTCAAAGCCCTGGATCTCAAACCCCACTCTGCAGTGCCGTTCCAGGTCTGAAACTGTAGATCAGGTCCCTTTCTCATTTCAGAGATCTTTGTCTAGTTGATCATATTAGTAATTATGTTTTGTATGAACTGAAGTCACTACATTTAAGTTTGAGTTAGTGCATGAATACCATCAGATGAAACTGTCCTTTGGTAAGTCCTTTGCAATACATAAATAACTCTGCTGAGAGCAAAACAAAGGCCCTTTGTGTTATTGCACAGCAGAGCCAAAAATGTTCTCGAAGCAAAGTTTGTTTTCAATATAATTACATACAGCTCATACATAAAACAGCTTGCCATTCTGTAGCCAAAAAATGTAGTCCTTTAGATTCCACAAACATCTCCATCTATATTAACAATAGAAACAAATTTATAGTAAAACTGCTTATATTTCACTGGTTCGTTTTTTTTATTCTACTTGATATATTACTTGTTGTCTAAGGAGACAGTCCTGTAAGAATCTTACTGCTGGCACAAATGTCTGCCTGTACAAATGGCCTTTCAGCGATGGGAGTTTTGTGAGTGAATTCGGGACTGTTCTGGTATTTTTTGGGGGATAGTGCCTGATACCGATCATGAGTGGGGACATTAAAATCTGCAGTGACAGAACTCAGCAGAAAAACTATCAAATACATTTTAAAATACTGCAGGATGAAAATAAAGATTGAGAGCATTTCTTTGCATTAGGTGTGCAAAGAACAGGAATAGATTCAAACATCCCAGTGAGAGCTGTCTCCACCAGCTGAGACATCCTGTCAGGATGATCCATTGGGATCTTAGCTATTAAACAACCCTTCTGCACTTGAAACAACGGAAACAAGTTTGAAGTTTCAGAGTTGGCAGTGGAACCAGACTATGGCCTCTCCAGCAGATCACTTTAGTTCAGGCGGAAAATTTTGTTTCATAGCCATTTTTCCTCACATACCTGCATCCTCCCATTCCACGGTACAGTGACTGTGCAGCCAGATGCCAGCCATACCCAAATCTTTATTGTGTTCTCACTAGTATTTCAGTGAGATTTCATTTTAATATTTTTCTCACTGAATGCACTAAGAGGAAAGCAAATGATGACAATCCACAGTGCAGTCTGGTTATTTAATAGTGTATGTTTTGTTGCTATTACATATCTGTGTTGTTCCGTGAAGAATCACCTTTACAGGAATAATTTTCTTTGTACAGAAATCCATAGTCAGTAAAGGGCTGCTATAGCTGGACAGAAGGAATTTGATGCTGATGCTACACCAAGGTGTGGAACAGACTGAAGGACAGCTGGTAGCTGAAATACTTCAGGACCACATTAAATCTGCCTTTCTCTGCTCAGGACAGGCAAATTCTTGCAAGTCTGAGATCAAAGTAGCCAAGATTTGTGCTAAGCACAATTTACCTGGCTACAAGAGCATGAATCATGCTGCTACCAAAGGGTCCAGTTCTCTGAAAAAATTCTCCCTACTATTTGAAAAGCCCATATCCATCTCAGCTGACAGAGCCTACACAACTGGAACAGCACACAGCCACCAGTAGCTAGGAACTATGTAATCAAAGATCCATAGTCTTTCGATTCTTCTCATCTGTTGTTATCAACTGCATCTATCATGCTCCATACACTGTACTGGTAGCGATAACTGGGAACAAGGAAGGCATCCTAACCCCTTTTGCATTCACTACACAAGCAAGCAGACTAGACCAGAGCCTTATCCTAAATCACCATCTGTGTAAACACAGACTGGAAATAGCAATGACACACAAAGTTGGGCAGGAGTGTTGATCTGCATGAGGGTAGGAAGATCTGCAGGGAGATCTGGACAGGCTGCATCGATGACTGCATGGAGTTGTGCAGCATTCAACAAGGCTAAACATCAGGTGCTGCACTTGAGTCCTAACAACTCCATGCAGTGGTGCACAGTTGGGGAAGAGTGGCTGGAAAACTGCCTGGCAAAAACAGACCTAGTAGTTCTGGTTGACAGCCTGCTGAACATGAGCCAGCAGTATGCCCAGGTGGCCAAGAAGGGCAACGGCATCCTGGCCTGCATTAGAAATCATATGGCCAGCTAGCATAGGGAAGTGTTTGTCCCTCTGCACTCAGCACTGGTGACAAAGACCCACCTACACTCAGCTTTGGGCCCCTTACTACATGAAAGGTATTGAGTTGCTTTTTATCAAAAGGAAGTAAGATTTGCTCCAAGAATCAATATGCATTTTATCACTATTGTCAAACCCCTAGAAATAAAATTATTTGAATGACTTCTTGTCTAACCAGTTTCAAGCTAACTGGTAACTTGCAAAGACGAAAGTACTACTTTGAGAGCCAGATGGAGAGGTAAACACAGCCACAAGGAGTATTTTCTGTCAGGGAAATAAAACTTTCAACATGCTTTTCAGTTGTGTGTCACAAATAAAAGCTGGCAGATAAGGGATTCAGTGGAGATAAACATACAAGATCACAGAATGATGGAATCATTTAAGTTGTAAAATATCTTCAAGACCATGAAGTCCAACCCTCTGCCTAGCCTACAGTGTTCCATCACTAAACTATGTCCCTTAGTGCCACATCCAGACATCTCTTGAACACCTCCCAGGATGGGAACTCCACTGTTGGAGTACAGGAAAAACTGTTCAGAGCAGCAGCTGTGTAGCAAGATAAACAGCATGAGAACCAAGGACACCTCTAGAAGAAGAAAGAACGGCTCACAACTCTGATTGGACAAGCGCCCACACAAACGGTTGAAGAGTGTAGAATGCTCTGTTGACACGTAAAGGTGGATGGGAAAGCTGTGGGGGTGGATGGGAAAGCTAAAAAAAGAAAACTTGTGAAGGTATATAAGTGATGTGAGAATTGTAATAAAGGATTTGGATCATTCACATCTGAGTCCATGCATCAGACGCTGCTCTCCACCACTCCCCTGGGCAGACCCCAGATCCCCTTCCAGGGCTGACCACCTTCTCTCTAAAGAAATTCTTCCAAATGAGACCTCTCCCTGGAACAACTTGTGATTACTTCCTTCAGTCCAAGATGTCACTTCTAAATTTAAAATTGAAGCAGGACACAAAACAAAAAAATTAACAAAGTAATTCTGGACTCTTTGGATGTTCTGCCCGTATTCCAATAAAAATTTCAGACTTATATAGGAAAAATGCTGATTAGATTTTGCTGGACACCAAATGGAAAAAATAGATAAGCTGAACTTTTTACTAAAAATGTCATTAAAATACGTGAAGTTTAGAAAATCTAGTGCTGACTGAAGAACACAATTCCACAAAGTGCATACACAAGAGTAGAGATAATCTCCTTCTGTTTACTTGGTCTCCTGCGCATCTCCCTACAGCGGTGTCTCAGCACTCTGAATTCACAAGCATTGTGGGTTCCTACAGACAGATCAGTTCAAAGTACACCAACCAACAGTGACTGTGAAGGTATGCAAATAAAAGACATTAGGTATTCTTCAGTAACAATGCACACTTTGGTTTTCAGGAACAGATACTGCTCAGTCACAAACAGTGCTGTCTCCAGAATGACAGAGCCATAATGTCACTCTCTGCATTTTCAGTGAGTGTATCTTTGGTCTGCAGGCAATCATACCACACTTTTAGCTGAAGTTTCTGGGCATGATATTTGTCTTCCATTCAGCTTATTTCAGGGAACAAGTTATAGAGGGACCCCTTTGTTCAAGGATGGCCAAAATAGAAGCAAGTCAGTCACACAGGGACTCAGCACACTGAAGGCACAAGAGCCGCCCAGCTCTGGGGTCCCAAGGGCTCTCCCTGCATGTGGGAAAACAGCGTGGGCGTATGGGATTGATTTGAGTGCAGAACAGTATGTGTGCATGCAGGCGTGTTCGAGAATGCATGCAAAAATGTATGTGTGTAATAGAGCAGTGAAGAGAAACCTTACAGATACAAACAAGTAACAAAAAAATGAAACCCAACCAGAGAAAGAGCAGCTGGAATATGACCATGAACAAATGTAAAGCAAGCAAGAGCTTTTGGGCTGTCTATACTGAAGGAGGCTTGGAACTGAGAACAGAGAAATCTGTCCCCGTGACTTGAATGCAGATATACTCCGAGAAATACTCTGTTGCTGTAAAGGCACAGGATTGCATTTAGAAGTACCTAACTACATTTTCAGTTTCTTCTTTTACAGGAAATATCCCAAGATTCTGCCCTAACTGATCAATTATTTGTACCAAACTGAGGATACATTATTACAGTAGAAAACTCGGGATGCTGTAAAGATATTTGAACTAAAATATGAAATCAGAAGGTTTTCTGGATTTTACCTGCAAAAAGTTTAATTTCTGGGTGTATGCTATTGGAATTGAAATAAGCAACGCCTTCAGCTAGTTGGTTTATAAGAGTTGCACAATGCCACTTATGTGTTTTTTAGTTTGTATGAAATTGTTGTCCAAAAAGAAGGGTTGCAATTCAGTTCTGATGAGAGTAGTCCTCCATAGTCCTCTCTTTGGCAAAGAATGCAGGCAGCCATCTTTCTCTACCCTGCTTCTTCCACATCTCAGCTAATAGAAAGTGAACACAATTCCACAGTAGAGTGTTAGTGAAAACAGTAAATGTTGTTATGAAACAACATCCTTGTTATGAAACTTAGAAAATGTGGGACAGATGAGTGGACAGTGAGGTGGATTGAGAACTGGCTGACTGGCAGTGTTCTGAGGGTTGTATCAGCAGTGCAGAGTCTGGTTGGAGGCCTGTAACTAGCAGTGTTCCCCAGGGGCTGGTGCTGGGTCTTGTTCAACATCTTTATCAGTGACCTGGATGAAGGAATAGAGTCCACCTCCAGCAAGTTTGCTGATGATACAAAGCTGGGAGGAGTGGCTGGAACACCTGAAAGCTGTGTCAACAGCTTCAACAGGACCTGGCCAGACTGGAGCACTTGGCAGGGAGGAACCTGATGAGGTTTAACAAGAGCAAGTGTAGAGTCTTGCACCTGGGGAGGAATAACTGCATGCATCAGTACAGGCTGGGATATGAACTACTGGAGAGGAGCCTGCAGAGAAGGACCTAGGGGTCCTGGACAACAGGTTGGTCATTAGCCAGCAGTGTGCCCTCATGGTCAAGAAGGCCAATGGTATCCAGAGGTGCATTAAAAAGAATGTGGCCAGCAGGTTTAGGGAGGGAATCCTCCCCCTCTACTCTGCCCTGGTGAGGCCACATTTAGACTACTGTGTTCAGTTCTGGGCTCCTCAGTTCAAA
>PPHD01002540.1:0-35334 GCA_002909625.1 Bambusicola thoracicus | reverse complement strand
AGCCAGCTTTTGGTTTGTAGTTGGCACTTTGAAGTTACCTAATAGTCCCTCTGAAACAGCTTATTGCCAGCTGATATTCTCTGAAAATCAGTATCCCCCTGCCTGTAATTGGCCTCAGTCAGAGGAGGCTTGTGGTTGTGTGGGGAGAGATATTAAGAACACAGAAACACTCAGGATAATGTGAGCTTTCCAGTGCTGCTGTTACTTTGTGAAAATAATGCCAACGGTGTTTACAGTGAGAAAAAGCAGTTTCAAACAGCAGCTTTCTCAAGAGAAATAACTCCTCTGTTAACCAGAATCAATCACACCAGAGCAATAAAAACCCAAAGAAGAACAGGTGGATGTCAGGTGCAGTGTCACGTTCTGCAGTTCTTGGAGGAGGTGGTGAGCTGGATATTTTGACTGTTTGGGCCAGAGAGGGGTCTCAGCAGGTCCCGATGGCTGTGCATCACAGCTTGACACAGCAGAAGTGGCCAAATTAAATCGGCAAGGGGAAGGTATTGATTTCTCAAGGAAGAACAGGTGTGCTACAGAGCCCCATGGAGTAACTGGCAATTGCTAGCAATCTTCTTTAATAGATTAGCTATTAGTGGTTAAATTTTTCCATCATGTTAATTGTTAATATGGTTTCATTTGTATTTATATGAAGAAAGATGTGGATAACTATCTAAAGGGTGCCCTTTCCTGAGTCATTTGCAGGGGGTAAACACAGAGTTTGTGAAATGAAGCCATTCAGTTGGGAACAGGAGCCTGAGAGAAGCAGGCCACCGTCTGACTGTGTGACTGTATAAGTGCTGAATGGTGCAGAGGAAAGATAAAGAGTGGTTGGGTTATACTATATATAACATGGAAGGATAAAATACATCTGAAAGCTATAATTTCTCTCTGTTTTAAGGTAAAGAGGGAATTAGCAGGTGTCCTCATTTTTGAGTCGCATCCCAAAGCTGGAACAGTCTGTAAGTAAAAAGAGTCCTGTCGGATTTTCTTTCTTATCTGTGGTACGAGCATTTGCATTCTTAATGTTTAAATGACAAGAGAATAAACTTGCATGCACTCCTCAAACTTGACTGGCAGTCAGTGTTCAAAACCTGGATATTAGGTGATAATTTTGTCTGCTACCCATTGCAGGGGCAGTAGCAAAATTAAGTTTGTATTCATGGTTGAATGTATACAATACCTGTGATTTGGATGAGTTTGTATTTGGAATTTTGGTTTGGTCCAATCTTCATGTAAAATGTAATTTAATATTTTCTTTTTATTAAGAAGCCATCTTACTGCACAAGAGAAAGGGCTTAAAATTTATGCTATTTATACTAAAAGGTTTTACCAAATGAATGTCAAATTCACAGCTGCTAGATAATTAGGTTAAAACGCTGTGCTTCTAGTGTGCTTCCAAGACTTTGTGTTGACTAGAAGTTGATAGTCTGGTACATTATGGTAGAGTAGTTGTTGCAATTGTCATACAAAATAAACGTAATGTTCGCATCAGTGCAATAAAATAATTATTATATGGGTGTGGGTTTTTTCATAAAATCTGAAGGCAGTATCTTTTTAAATCACAGTATGACCTTTTTCAAGGTAATCATGAATATGACTGCAATAGTTGCCTTGAATTTTATTGAATGCAGAATCTGTCCTGTTCATGTTTTGAATAACCATATTCTCACCATAAAACTTTTCTCTCTTTTGTAGTATTTAATCAGGGAGAAGAAGGTACTTCTTGGTACATTATCCTAAAGGGATCAGTAAACGTAGTCATTTATGGCAAGGTACTTCTTTTCAGAATTCTTTTTGTATAATTCTTATTATAGGAATTGTAAGAATAAGCTATGAAGAAATGCACTTTAATTTAGAGTAGAATTACTTATCTGAGGAAACAAATTGAACATAGTTTTGTTATGAGGTGATCCAGTGGTTTCATTGATTATGCTTCCAGTTGATTGCTGTATGATTTTGGTATACATTACACACATTCTGAGTATAATTCAACACAGTCACATCAGTATCTTTAGGACAGTGTCATTTACTGGAATTTGGGGAATTGACAGATTTTCATCTCATGGGGTTTTTGTCCTGTAAGTTTTACCACTATCTCCTCTTATATTTGTACCACTGGCTCTTATCACAGATGTCAGGTATGTCTGACAAGAGCTGCTCTGTGGCTAGGGGTTCTGAGGCTGAATGTGACCCTGCCAAATTTATGTTACCTCTTCATTTTGATTAAGTTTCAGTCTGAAAAGCATCTCTACTGAACTTCCTGTTTATGAGAGAGATTTTTCCAGGACTTTGGTACTCAGCAATCCCTTGAGTCTTTACAAATCCCTGTTTCTCTACTGATTTCTCATTCTGTGAATGAGAGTCCACACCAAGCATTTCACCAAAATCTTGCACAGGGACTGGTGAATTTTACAGTGCATGACCCAGATCATCTGTTACTGTAAATTCAAGTAAATGGCTTTGCACTATCTGAAGATGTGATGTTACGTGTTGCAAATTCGATTTTCTTTTTCAGCGCCTCCTCAAGCAAAGCAAGGAACATCATTCTGTCTTGAGAAGGGCTAGAAGAGTCCTTCATGCTGAATGTAATTTCAGAGAACAAGCCAATTCTTTTCTATTCTTGTCTTTCTTTAGTAATAGTAATAGCCAGTTATCAAGTATTGTTTTCTAGTCGTTATTTTGGCTGTTGATTTCCTGCCAAATACATTTGTTTTGGTATTTGATTGTGAGGTCCGGTGTTTGTATAAGGTTTTTCAATAGAATCCACAGTAACGATGGGTTTCTGCATGTAAATGTTTTGCTCTGTGCAGGGTGTGGTATGTACTCTACATGAAGGAGATGATTTTGGCAAGCTAGCACTTGTGAATGATGCTCCCAGAGCAGCATCTATTGTTCTACGTGAAGACAACTGCCACTTCTTGAGAGTAGACAAAGAGGACTTCAACAGAATCCTTAGGGTGAGTGTGGGAAGGTCTGTTCCGGCAGTGTGATGTCAGAACTTGTAAATCTTTCTCGATTTTATCTTATTTTCATGGATATATTCATATCACTAACCATGTTTGAAGTGTTTTCTAATTACAGAGCAGAGATGAGGTGATCTAGAAAATTAAGTAAAGAATAATAATTTTTCCTGCTTTTCAGCTCCTAGCTCAGCCATGAAAACAGAAGCAATTGGACTCTTTGTCTCTCACATGCTTGTATTCTAGAATTTGGTTAGCGCTCAGTTTGTCCTTGATTCCAAAGTGATCTCCCATCCAAACAGTGAATAAAACGACGTCTTATCTCCCAGATAGGTCAGTGGCATGTGCCTTAAACTCTATATGTTCAAGGCAGAATCAAGTGGCAAATGTACTAACTTACAGGTAAATGCACAGATGTCTTTACCATAGGTCTCTGAAAAGATATTCTCAGCTTAATTTTACAGTCATTAAAGTCAGAGCAAATATATTCCAAAATTCAGCTGTAATTCTGCAACTGAAAGCTGCAACCCAGTACAAGCTGTTTTATGATCATTCATAGTATAGAAAGTAAAAGGTGATATCATCCTGTATTGGAATTAAAGCATGCCTAATAATTCAGCAATTAAATCAACCTGAACAAAGTACCGTGCTAGAAAAATGATATATGATTGTGTTTGAGTTGCGCACTTTTTCAGAGTAACTTATCAGCCAAATTGGTGTAATTGCTTTCTTAATATTAACTTGTCTTGCAGGATGTGGAAGCAAATACTGTAAGACTCAAAGAACATGACCAAGATGTCTTGGTGTTGGAGAAGATTCCAGCAGGAAACAGAATTTCTAATCAAGGAAGTTCACAGCCTCAGCACAAGTATGTTACCATTCACTAGTATGGATTTCAGACAGCGGTTCACTGTTTCGTGCATATTATTAACCAAACAATAGCATATTCTCTCTCACTGTGGAAGAGTGCAGAATATGTAAAATTTTCTTCTATTTTTTTAATCATAAGCTGATCACATGTCCCACAGCGCATAATACATCCATTTCCAGCCACACACCAATTCTATGACTCTACACAATAATTCTGTAAGGGTCTCACTGTAAATACTTATCTCATATAATAGCTTCTAAATAGACTGCACATGGAGAAAGCTGAAACCCTATTAAGCAGAGCTACTGTGTAAAAGACATGAGGAACTACGCTGTTTTATTGCTAAGTGCAGATATTTTCATTCTGGATTTTAAATTCTGGATTATAAGAAGTGTTTTATACATGCTATTTATATACAAATGATGATTTCATGCGATGAAAATCGCACAGCTTATCTTACAGAATAGATTTGTGCCACAATAACAATACTCCTTAGAGTTTCTTTACTTTTGTACTGAAAGGGGAGAAGTAGACTTGTGTTTAGATGCTACTGTGATAAGAATGAACTGAGGCTATTACAATTCCAAATGTTGGTTAAACCCCGAAGGGCTTTGTAAATGCCTTATTTACAAGTGGGTAGACAATTTCCTGTCACGTAATCATTTTCTTTAGAAAAGAAGTTTGAATTGTTTTCTTTTTCTCAAAAAAAAAAAAAAAAAAAAAAAAAAAAAAAGGTTGCTAATTTACCGGGGGATGTTTTGGATACAGATTTTATCTGATCTGGGATTTCATGTAAGTATTTTATGTGCAAAATTGAATATAAAGTTCTGTAAAGATTTGTGAACAGTTAAATAAACCAGTCTTTATATTTCACACATTTCACATATTTCAGAAACTACCATTTCATCTTTCAGCTGGTCTATTAGAAAAAAGATCAAAGAAATGACGTACTCTTTGGGCTGATTTTTCCTCTGTCTAAACTAGGGGAACTTGACTGTAGGCAGTGGATTTGCATCTTTGCAATCTCTTTGCACAGCATTACTTCTATTGTTTAACATTTTCTTGTTCAGCATTTGATAAAAATAGCTGGTGCCAGGTTATTTTACAATTTATACTTCAGGAATATTCGCAGGTAAGGCTCAGAATTAGCTTCTATAAATATTTTATGCACTTGGTCAGTTTTTGGGTCCTATCAGTGTGCCAGTAGGAGAACTTCAGCTGATAACTGTGACAGTGGACGCAAGCAGCACGAGAGAGGAAGTTACTCTGAAAGTTCACTGGCTGCTTTTCAGCAGTCATATTACTTTGTTAGCCGTGTGTTGGCAACATCTTTTTGTTTAAAATCTTTCAAAATGAGTTAACTGGACTTGAAGATGATTTTTCCTTTTTTTTCTTCTCTTAATAGGTAGAGTAAATGACTACTCTTATGCTTGGGAGTCCAAATCAAAGTTACTGGTGTAATCAGATTTCCAGAATGTGTTACTGGAGTGTTTGTTGAGTGCTCAGTACTTTGAAGAATCACTGGGCCTCAAAGAGAAGCTTAACAGGGACCACTTCTTAAAGGCTTTCTGTTTTGCCTTTGAGTGGATAGTTCATGTCTCTGATGACGTCTCTAAAGATGAATTGCCGTTTGGGCTTTGTTCACTAAACTGGTACATAGCATTTCAACTGAAGAAATGTTCTACAATCCAGAATTGTTCCCCAGCACATCCAGTCAAACAAGAAACTCATTTTCTCCATCTTAATCTTGGTGAAAACTTCACTTTGCGAGCAAATCCTCTGAGCTGCACTTTGGTTTCTGTTGCCTCCTCTCCTGAGGAGATGTAGCTCCCGGAGCCATGGTTTCATACAGTGACAATTTTGCTTCAAAGCTCTGAAGTTCTCACTCCCAAGATCTAACTTCTCTCTTTATGGGTGATCATGCTCATGCAGGATAAATCCAGCAGCCCTGCAAGTCACTTCACTGTTCATTTTTGCTTTCAAATTCAGAGTACAGCAACCTGTGATTTCTCTGCTTCACTCACTTAGATACTTGGTTAGTATCTCTGTGAGAATGTGCACTGGCTTAACAAGTGTTTGTGTTCTTGGGACATCAATACTGTTCCTCCAAAGGGGTTGGCAGGTAAAAGAACTGTGGCGGTCAGCACTCAAAGTGAGGAGGAGCTCCCAGGAGCTCAGCTCCACCACTTATTTCTCAGCAGGAGCAGAGTATCTTCACTTCTCGGGGCTTTTTCTTTCTTTCTTTCCTTTTTTCATTTTTTTTTCAAGTTTCATACTTTATGATTTGGATTCCAAAAAAAAAAAAGGAAAAAAAAGAGATGCAAAGATTGGAAGAGTGGAGGGAAAGATTAAAAAAAAAATCTGATCTGCAAGGAGAGTCAAAAAAAAGATGGCAGGACAAGTGTAGCAATATCCCGTGACGTTCTCTGGTTCTTAAAATGTTGCCTGCATTCCTGCATTGGGCAGGGTAACCCAACTACTGCACTAGTCTACTCACCGCTTTCATTTTAATCCTGGAAATGGCACAATAATAAGTTTATCCTCTTGCAAAAGCTTACTTACCTCAGCTATCTAAGGTGTTACACAAATCTGAAGGTTCAGCATGGTATTTCATTATCTGCTCCTATCAATGATACTGGAGAAAATTGTTTGCTTGCTCTGACAGCGATACAAACCAGGTCTCATTTCATGCCCATAGTAAGTCTCTTAAGACCCTCTAATGACTACGAATTACTGTCATTACTGAGATATTCATTCTTTGTGGAGAAGCATTTCTGATTGCACTTCCCCGGGTTTGCACCAGTGCAGTTCTGTTGATTGCAGCATCGCTGTGGTGATGTTGTAACAGAGTACTTGTGCAGGAGGGGGCTGTCTGTCATCTTGTGCTCCCTGGGTAGGATAGAGAGTGTTATTGCATGCATTACACAGAGAACAACAAAGGCTATGTGTGGTTTCATCCTAAGACTGGTCAGAGCAGGTTTTTGCACTTAGCACTCTGTATTTTCTTGCTTAGCCTGCAAATGTTTATTGACTTGTTGTTTTGCCTGTGTGACACTAACTGCTCCTTTCCCTCCCTCAGATATATTGTGATGTCAGGAACTCCAGAGAAAATTTTAGAGCACTTTCTAGAAACCATGCGCCTTGAAGCAACTTTAAATGAAGCAACAGGTGTGTGACAAAAACTGGATTGTTATTACTGCATAAAGTCTTGCTGGAAGTATGCTGTAATGTGATGTTTTGGAAAGCAGCTAGTAGAAGTTTTTCCCAGAATAAAAACTATCCAATGAAACAACCCCAAAGAAAGCCAGGAAATCCAGGATTAAAGACAACCATTCACTCTGCTCTATTGTATTTATACTTTTGGTTCTGAGTAGAAAAGCAGAATCTCAAAAGATGCCAGACCACTAGTCAGAACTTTAAATAAGCACAGCTATAATGCCAGAAAAGAGCATGCGTTGCCACCAGAAGGTAATGGTACTCAAACTTATTATTTTGGTTGTCACCTGATACTGTGAACTAGCTTCATCCCTCCGGCCATTTTGTTGCATGCTAGGATAAGTTTTCCCACACTTTTATATCATATATATATTATATCCCACATTACATTTATTACTTGTTTGTGATACTTTCCCATGTGCAGGGAAAGAAGAATTTTTATATAAAGGAGAAGAACTCAGCACACCTTGGGCTGAGTCCCAAGAATGCAGGTTGCTGCAGCTGCACTTAATAGGCTGCTTTTCATTAGTGTAAAGAGAACAGTGAATTTATATCTAAGGATAGAAATATTTACTACTTTACTATCAGTAACTACTCTAATTTAAGAGAAAAAAGAGATTCAGGCACAAAAATAATCCTTATTATGATAAAGTGATGGAGAGGCTTTTATGTTAAGCTACAGGATATTGCTTTAGCAAGTTTTTTGACATTACGGATGTCTAAGAGGTATATATTCAAAGCTGTTAATCCTCAGCTAGTCTGTTACTGACCTCGGAGTACTGGAGAAACATGTATATTGGGCCATAAATAGTGGAAGAATTGAAAGATTACAGAAATCCGTCTACACTGTATGTTTTAATCACTTTTAAGAATAAAAATGATACTCCTCGTAGATACCTAATTATTAGGATTACAGGCAAAATGTTCTTCTTTAAACCCGCAAGTATATAATAGCAATTTCACTGTACATACTATGCCTGTTTTTTATACATTTTTCTTAACTAAATTTTTTTTCAAATCCTTTCAAACTTTGACTCTTATAATCCACTGACAAGATTATACACATATCCCCATGGGACAAAAATGTCACAATTCACAAACCAGACTATTTTTAGGTTACAGGAGCTCGGACAGCTAGAAAATCTCCATTTTGGTATTTGCAGTCCCTTAATTTAAGAACAGTTAAAATTCACGTTGTCCTGCATATTATGCAAGATAAGGTCCAACCATTCTGGAGGTGCTTTGTCAGCTGAGAGAGATTTTCAAATATGAATTACAAGGAGGCAGTGGAGTAATGTCTTGCTGCGGTTATCTCACCATATTTTCTCTGACGTCACTTGCTTACAGCATTTTGAAGTGTTTCTTTTACCTGAAAAGTTGCACTGTAGAAGTGGTTTCTCCATATCTCTACACTGATTGAGGAGGAATATACCCAAATGTTTCATTTTTGTGCAGACTATTCTAGTTTGTTTTCTTTTTGCTGTGCCAAACTTTCTTTTGACACAGGCAAAAATCTCTTAACATAAATGCAATTAAATCCAAACAGATGAGTAAAAAGTTAATATTTCAGCACATATTGGTTCATTCACATTTTCATACTTAATGTCTACGAGGTGTTAAATGACATCTTTATTACTTACCCAAGGACTAATAAGATTTCTTTACTTAAAGAAGCCTCATCCTTCTGTTCCCCAAAATGCTCAATTTGCTGTTTTTTTCTTTTCTTTTCACAGATTCTGTTTTAAATGATTTTATCATGATGCACTGTGTTTTTATGCCAAATAGTCAGCTCTGCCCAGCCTTGATGGCACAATATCCTTTTGTGACAGATAAGTTGTTTTCTTTTTACAGCTTTCCGTACCATTCATGGGACACGAGCTTTTCTCTCTCAAGAGTTAAATTGCATTTCATGGAGGCTGTGCCTTTTTGGTAGGTTCTCAGTATCTGACTGACAGCTTGTCTTGTAGCTCAACAACTCTGAAATGAGAAATTCATGAAATAGCCATGATGAGATGCAGGCCTGTAGCATGGTGATTGTATCTATCCTGGGATTATTGTTATACCAAGGAAAAGAAACCTACTTTCCCTTCACCAGATAGCTGTTCAAGGCCAGGTTGGTTGGCCAACTTTGGTCTAGGGGAAGGTGTCCCTTCCAGCCAAAGCAGTTCCATGATTCTATATTTGAAATTACACACAAGTTTATATCAGCCCTCCTTTATTCCTCCTCTTTCTGTCTTTCTTGATTTTTGCAGAACCACCACACTAAGATTTTAACTAGAATTACTATGTTTTGGTGATTTCTGTGGTCCACTTTATAGGCTACAAGCCACAAACTGTCTCAAGCAGAAGAGTGCATAAGCTATTAAAACAGTACGTGGTTCCTAGGCACTGTCATAAGATGGCTATGAACAATAATATATAATAGTTTATAGGAAGCTTTAACAAACTACGAAAAATCTGAATTGAATATGAATAGTTAGAGAAAAAACAGTTATATAGCATCATGAGTTGAAGGTCGTTCTCATACTATCTGTGTCTTATGTAGAAGGCATCTCTAAAATTTCCTTTGATGAGCTACTGGCAAGTCATGTCATTCAGAGAGCTGCTGGAGACTGGAAAATTTTCCTTTTGTGTCATGACTTGAAGGAATCAACTGATTGCGAGCGTTAAATAAACATAAAATGTTTTCTGTTTTATAGATTTTTGACAAGAGGTATAACTTCAATTTGCTGTTTATTTTTTTGGAATGAGATTGGTGTGTAAGTATGCACTTCTTGAAGCTCAGCAGGGCAAGTGACATCTGGGAGAGCTAACATCCTGAAACTACAAAATAGAGCATCATGTCCTTGTCTGGCAAGCTAGAGAGAATTCATTCGTGTTACTACTAGCAAGGACGGTAATTGCTTTGAAAACCTTTGGACCCACAAAACTGGTCTATAGAAAATTGTTCATACACCTGCAACAAACACATTTTCCAAAACTCCATAGTTTTAGGTAGCAAAAATATTACAAAATGCTGTTGCTAACAGCTTTGAGAGGAGGTGAAAAGGAAAGGAAAGGAGTTTTGATTTTTATTTTTTTTTCAGGTTTGTCTAGATTGTCTGTTAGTCAGTCCCCTTGAGACTCAAGCTTGTCTGTCCTTCATTATAATAATATACCTCTGATATCCAGTAACTAGGAAAATGAAATGGATAAGCAAAATGCACCCCATTGTTTATAGGGGAAAGTCTTTTCTGAACATAGGTGTTCACTTATTATGAAGTCTATTCCACAGGAGCTAAGACCAGTATTCTGTTTAGTGGGTCATGGCAGGCATCATGCTAATTCCTTTTCAGGTAGGAGGAAGAGGAGGGCTGAAAGTAGCTAGTGTCCCACTGTTTAGTGTCAGCTTTTCCTAGTGCTGAATTATTGTTTATTTTGGTCCATTCTGAATATGGAAAATCAAACTGTGCTCTGTTGATTGTACCATTGAAATTTATTGTTAGAGTTGAAAGGTTGCTAACAAAGCTCATCTTTTTTGAGCAAAATCACAGTGCAAAAATGTTTTCTGGTACTGTGAGACTAAAGAGAGATTAGTTATGCTCAGTGAGGAAATTGAATTGGTAAAGGAGAAATAAGAAAAGTGATTCAGTCAGAGACACTGTTTTTGCTACAACTCCCAATTTTGAATCAATGAAAGACTATTTTCTTACACCCACGTTGGCTACTATTTTAGCTGGCAGCGTGCAGGTATGAGTAGAGCTAAAGCACTGTAGTGCTTTCAAGCATAGTACAGGGTATACATTTTGGGAGTTTTTTTCTTCCTTTTCAGCAGTGTTTGGTCATCTGTATGTTCTTCAAGACTGAAAGGAATGAATGGGTGCACCATTTTGTTCAATTAACAGTATAGATTGCTCAGAACTCAGTGTTTATGCTGCACAGCCCCCTTGATACAGCTCATTTTTAATCACTAATATGTATATACTTCAATATTAAAGAATTGCATACTTTGTTGTTAATTGGAAAGCAAGGAAAATGCTCTCCTGGTCCTGGATCATGTAAAAAGCATGCATCCTTTCTGTTCGATCAAGACTCCTTCCCTCTACTTCACAGGGATGGAAATGGAAAATTGTCAGATCTACAGCTTGTCAGAAGGAAGGAGGATAAGTCTCAAAATAAAACAACTTGATATAGAGTAACACTTCCAAAAGTACACTTCAAAAGTACATTTAGGGTTGTGCTCTTGGGGTAGTACAAGCCTGTGAGCATGTGTGTAAGTTTTCATCTTTTAAGGGCTGTTGTCTAAATACTTTCAAATACCCTTTTACTCTTGGTAGGCAATAGTCCTTTAGCATGTTTCCTTATGAATGTTTAGTCAATTTGCTTTACCACCATGCCAGCAAAATAGCTTGTGTTCTACTGTAATAACTGGTGCTGATTTTACAGAGCTTCCAGTCTAGCTAAATGTTCCCACACAGAGAGGAACAGACTGGGGAATTGACTCCATTTCCTAGTATGTGTTAGACAGAACTGTATATATATGCGTGTGTGTGTTTGTGTGTAAAACCATGTTGGTGTTAATAAATATTTTACAATTATCTGACACTGCAAGAATACATGATATTTTACTTCTGATTGTAATCTGCATTGAATCTGTGTCCTGTAGGTCCCATAAAAATGGGAAAACCCTTCACTGACTTTCCCTGTGATAATGTTAATAAAAGAGCAATTAATATGAATGAGCAGTAAAAATACAGAAAAATTACCAGTGCCTGTGGTGAGTCAGTTAATAAGAAAGTAAAAATACATGAAATAATTGCAGTGTTGGAAAAGTAAAAATGGCATGAGAGAAATGACTCAGTGGAATATTAAACTTGCTCCCTGAGACACTAGAGCACATAGCTTACAATATAGTATTTACTTACGACCCTTCGGCTTACTTACTCCCATAAATACACTGACATGTTTAGTTCCCTAGTCATTTGAAGCCTGTCTGAATGAAATTAAAATGCAGATTTCTGAAAGTTTGTCAGTCAAGTGAGTGCCCCAGTAACCCCTGTATCATGTCGCATCCCTGTAGAGATTTGGGGCTGGAAAATCATTTGGACAGTGTGAGTTAATCGATACTTTTTCCCATAGCATTCTATTAGTATAATGCACGTTAACATTTGTTAGAGAAAAACAGCAGAGATCTTGTAATTGTAAATGAGAAGCTTAAAATATATACCTTAGATCACTTTTATTTCTAATTAATATTTACGTTTTCTAATTAAAATTTTAAAATCTTTTGTTTGAGCAATGGAAATGGCAGCTTGAAAGGATACTGGACCTCACTATTCTTGTACTGTTGACACTTCAGCATGAAAAAGATCGTTTCCCACCTTTTCTTACTGTTCCTTACAAAATAACTGTCATTAAGTTTTTCCCAAATATCCTGTAATTGTTGTTAGAATGGAAACTTCAAATTTCCTCATGTATAAAGGGAAGCTGCTACAATATTTATTCGTTTACACCATATCTGTGGTCAGTTTAGACTGTAAAATGGGTTCTCATACCATAATGGGATTGAGGGTTCACGCTGCTTTATGGTAGCTTCTGTAAATAAAAGATGTGGCACTGATGGTTCATTCCAGAATCACACTGGAACTGTGTATAAATACAAGTGACATTTTTCTTTTTCTGTCACGGTCTCCAAAGAGGAACAGGGAAGAACAGCCTTCTTCAGTCTTAACCATTAATTCTGCTCTCTGTTATTCCAAATGTCATTTCTGTTCTGCTCCTCTGCACCAACTTTCTCTGTAGTGGCATTGTTCATTCCTGTGCTCTTCAGTGACCTCACTGTCTTTTTACTTTATGGTATGAATATTAAAGGTTCACAAATCTTTATGCTAGCAACAGTCAGAAATCAAAAGTATGTAGTGGAAAGAACACCCTGAAAATGGGTTGTTGTGAGTCACTTGTTTATAAATTCATACTGGTTCTGATACTTTCAATCACTGATTGTTTTCCTTGACACCATGGCACTTATCATGCCCAGCCTTCCCAGGGTACAGAGCAAGAGAAAATGGATTATGCTCTCAACAATAAAAGGCGAGTCATTCGACTGGTTCTGCAGTGGGCTGCTTTGTATGGAGATTTGCTACAAGAGGATGAAGCAGCAATGGCCTTTTTGGAGGTAGGTGGTGTACTGGAAAGTATCTACCTAGCTAGATAAGTTGAAGGCCTGTGCAGAAGCTGTTGAACTCTGTTACAAAGTAAAGAGAAGTGGATCACTTCAGAGTGCAAACTCATAACTGTTTAATTGCTTTTAGCTGCAGACAGTATACACAGAACAGTGGTGTTTGAGCCATTGTCAGGCTCTGGATCTCTGAAATTGTCTGCTGGAGTTGCACATCCTTTTAAAAGACGTTCTGCATGAGTAGACTGTTGAATAAGAATACATTAAGTTGCTTTTTTTTTGGTGGGCGTTATCTAAGAATGTTTACTAGCTACGGTGAGCTTTGGTTAATGTTTAAATTCTTCTACAGAGATTTATTTTGAACAAAACCAAACAGATCTGGAACACAAAGGCAGATCTATTGGTTGCCACCGTGAGGATGATAGTTTAATTAGCACAGAAGAGCTATTAATCAACAACAATGTTCAAGAAAGGGAGAAGTGAAACATGGGTGGAGATAAGTCTTCCTCAAGTGTGGATCTGAATGAAAATAATTCTCTGAATGAAGATATTGAAAGCAAGATCAAAGGCAGGAAGACTGTAAAGGGAAGACAAGATCAGAGAGGTCAGCTGCGGAGAAGATTTTAAGTAGAAAAAGGTTTCAGGTGCTCCATATCACGGAGAATGTGCGTGGCACAGTGGTTCCAAGTTTTGTCTAAGAAGAGATCACTGAGCACCTCAGAAAAAGAAGTGGAATATGAAGTATAGAAGCTAGAATGGAAAAATCCAGGATAGTGCTGGAAGAGAGGAATTCAAAGCTGCGACTAAAAATAGTACATTAATAGAAATTGAACGTTAGACAGGAGATGGCTTAAGCTAGTAAGCATGGTCAAGACTGTTGGGTGACTTTATGTTTTGGTTTTTAATAAAAAGGAAAGAAATTGCTTTCACTGTCAATAATAGTGATAAGGAAAGAATGGTTTTTAAACAAAATCACTAGCCTACAAAACAACAGCAACAACAACAGCAACAACAACAACAACAAAAACCACCAGTTGTTGTGCCATGTTAATCGTGAATCCTCTTGCTTTCCTCCTTGATAATCTAAAAATTCAGTATTTGCACAAGCAGTCAGTGGTTGCACAGTAATACAAGTAAACACTTATGTCTTCCACCTCTCATCAGGCTTCCCTTCTGTATGTGTAACTCTTGCTTTAAATCAGCTGGAGATAAACAAGTAGAGGTAATAGAGGGTTGGTCCCAGCATGTGTTCATCTATGTAGATTAGCATTCTTTATAATCATTAAACTATCAGATGTCATCTCATAATCCTCTATCCTTAGTACTGCTCATTTACCCCTATAGTTATTTAAAGAGTATTCTGTGTCATTTACAGGAATTTTATGTATCTGTGTCAGATGATACTAGAATGATTGCAGCACTAAAGGAGCAACTTCCAGAGCTAGAGAAAATTGTAAAGCAAGTGTAAGCAAAAATTATGCTTCCTTCCTTCTTGTTCTTTGCTCTTTTTCCCAGTAAATAGATGAAGAAAATTATTTCTTATATCTTTTAATGTTGTGTTTTGTGAATGGCACTCAGTCACTGCAGACTGAATGTTTTTATGCAGACTTGTTTGGATGAATGCCTATGACCCTGTCTTTCCATGTAATTCCTGCACACACTGAACTGCCGCATAAAAGGCTTGACAGAAGGTATAAGGAATTACGTATACACCATTGAAACTAAACTGCGTGCTTGTATGAACTTCGTGTAGTATTTTCTGTGCCTTTGTTGTGGTATAGTTTACCTGTAGTATCATCTAGTCTTCTTTTCCTATATACAAATGTGAAGGTGTTGATACTGTAGTTTGACAAGTGGTCCGTGTTCTTTAGGTGTCTTTGTGCACAAAATCTTATAGACGATATCTAATGATATATGCTGTGTTTTAATTTTTATAGAGCTGAGGAACCTAAAGCACCACAAAAAAAGGTATGATAATGTATTTATCTGTTTTCTAAATAAAAGCTTTAGGATAGCAAACTTGTAAGCATCTTCTCCTTAGTAATTTGGGATTTATTAAAACAAGACATTCTGAAATTACTTTTAACTTAGCGCCAAATTTTGCATTGCTACCCTTTTTCCTGCCATTGATCTTTTTAAAATTCAGATCTACCCTGTGATGTTTATTCTTGCCATAATGTAAATCCCGGTGATTAATTTTCAGCACAAAGTTCTTCTGCAGCTGTTTAATACAAGTGATGACAGAGCACAGAAACGCCAACCCATCAGGGGCAGCGATGAAGGTGAGTTCCTTCTCTGAAGAGTTTTGTTGAGCCACTGGGATTTGCAGTAAAGTTGTCTCTCTGAAAGCAAAGGGTCTGAAAATAAACAAAAGTACCAACAGTTTGGAAGCCTGGCCTAAAGCAAACTTTGCATTTTCTGAACCAACATTCTCCATCATTGCCTTGAAATACTCCGGATCTTCTCCCATCTATGTGCTATAAAGTACTGTGCTTCCTCAGAGTAAGAATGTAGCAACCTTTAAAACAGGGAATGGACAAAACAGGCAAGAACCAGTACAGACAGCGTCCATGCAGGTAGTGTCAGTGCAATAAATATTTGATGCTGAAGGTCATATTTGAGTCCTTTTCTCTTCTGTGTAGTTTGAGCTGATATGTACAGCTGTTTCCCCAGAAATGCTCCTTTGTGAGATGTGAGTGGAGCAGATAATCATGCCCTGGCGCTCTGCCGTGTGGCACACAGCCTAGAAAACAGAATCTGCTCTTTTGCCCTAGTGGTATTGTTTGACTCTGTGGAGAGATCAAGGTAAAATTTACAGCAGTGTGTTAGACTATCGTTTTCAGTTGTGCTGGCTTTTCATGTTGTCATTCACTTCAGGCAGGAAAAAGCACTTCTATATAACAACATCCTGAGATCTGTCCATATTAAACCAAAACATACGTTCTTTAAAACTAATATATCTGGGGATTTCTTTGCAGCTGCCTGGGCCAGTCCCTCAATGGTTCTTGTGTATCTTCATCACAAAAAATACCATCTGCTTCAGAGTGTTTGAATTTAAGGGATAGCTCTTGCTACTGCACAGTGGTAAAAATAAGGGAACAAAATGCAAAGTCATTTATCTGAGAAAGCCAGTGGCATTTCAAAAGCAGGAGGTAACTATATGAACAGCAGAAATCCTGCCATGCATTCAGTTCCTGTTGTTCATCTCATTGTTTCTTCTAGGTCTACAAAAAGCAAAATAGTTGCTACCGCCCCAAAATACTACTTCTCCTCTCTGTATGGACAGAAATTAACTGCTGCTTTCATCTGACCGTACCTTTCTCATTCGTAGTGCTGGCAGCAAACTGAGCCTTGAAAACAAGTAGACAACCATAACCCCTGAGACTGCTTAGCTTGGCTCAACGGCTCAGCTGAGGGAGTGCTTTGCTAACTTCTGTCTGCAATTCATGTCGCTGCATGCTGCCTTGCTTTTTTCAGCCTAATGTACTATTGTATTGATTCCTAGGCACCCAGAGACCTATGTTCATGTATAAGCATGTGAGCCGATGTGTACTGTACGCTCAAGTTTTAGGGAATTTTTCTTCATTGTCTACAGTATTCCTGAGTCAGCAATTACATACTTGCCTGTAGAAAAAATAACTGCACAACAGTTTTAGTTCTGATTGTAACCTGAACGTTGTTTTCAAACTGATTTTGTGAAATGAAAAGTATTTTCCTGTAATTAAGAGAGTTTACAGCCAGTTTTTCTGGCTCCTGAAAGCAGTTGTGTTTTTTTTTTTTTAATATTATAATATCTGGGACATAATTAAAGTACCAGATGAAACTGGCATCCATAAATAGCATAGCAGTACTAAAATAGTAGTACTTCATGTTTTACTAAAAGCTCTGGGAAGCCAGAGATTTCCAGACTAGAAATTGTAGAACATTTGAAGAATGGGAAATTATCAAAACAGTAATCATTTATTTTTGCTTTTGTTCTTTCATTGTGAGCAATGGTTACTGAAGTGAAAGTATTTTGCACAGTAACATCTGTGTGATTTTTATATGTGGCGTTCATAGCAGAATGTTTTTTCTCTAGTTCTTTTTAAGGTGTACTGCATAGACCAAACGTATACCACCATCCGCGTGCCGGTGTCTTCGTCTGTGAAGGAGGTGATCAGTGCAGTAGCAGATAAGCTGGGTTCTGGAGAAGGCCTTATCATAGTAAAGATGAGTTCAGGAGGAGGTACTGTATTTCCATCATCTTAAATATTTCTCATAGTGAAAGAGAAGGTCAGGAGGGATTGAAAAGCAAGACTAATTCAGTTGTGGCTTTATTACCATATGCATGTTCAGCTAGTACAAGCTATGTCAGAGGCAAGCCCTTTCCTCACTGCAGGCACAGACTGGAGCTCATATGGGAAAATGAGCAGCTTGTGTATCTGCATGTTACAGGGTAGAGGTTCCCCAAGTTCCCTTCAGTGTAGGACTTTCCATTTTTTTAACAGCAGAAATATGAGGTAAACATGGATAATGTCAGTTTAGATGTAAGAATCAGAAGCAGCAAAAAATGCTGCAGTACTGGCATTCCCATATTGGTTCCTGCCAGTCTGACCTCCATTGAGCATTTTGGTGCCAAGCCCACTGACCTGGTGTTGGCAGAGTCAGGAGTCAGCCCCCTATTGTAGGCTGTAGAAATGGGAGACTGACCACAGGGTGGGTTCTGCTGGAGAATTAGTCTTGCTGAAGTGCTCTGGTTGAGTATGATTGTGAGGACACACAGCGCTAATGAGAGCTGTTTCGGAAGGCATTTTTGCAGACAGTGATGCCTGCCAAAAGCATTCACTTCCTGAGGACTGACACCAGGCAGCTCTTGTTTTTGCAGTTGCAGCAATTTTTTATTGTCAGATTTGCTGACAGCCAAATCTCTCTCTCTGACAGAGATTTTTGTAAGTTACCTCATTATCTTTTCTTTACCTGTGAAGTGATGTTCTGTTAGAACTGCTGTAATGAGATTTGAATACAGTTAGATTTCATCACCTTCTTATGCAGTTGTCTTCCAAGGAAATTTCTAGCAAGAACAGCTCTCCACATGCTTAGAGGTCAGAGAAGAATGAAGATGTAATGATGGCTGTAAGGATGGCTAGATTTTTGCTAGTGTTTTCTAGAGATGGCAGTGCAGGCTTCTTAAACTGCCTGTGCAGATCGAGGCTGAGATTCCAGTTCTTGATGCCAGTTCTGAATGAAACTGGCTTGGGCTAAGCTTGTGTTTCTTCAACAAAGAGGACCTTATTGCCATCTATTTCTGTCCTGGACGTTGGTAGATTGTGTAAAATTTGTTCCCAGAATGCTGACTTGTGCAGCTATTGAGTCAGTCCTGCTGTCAATACTACAAATATTTAATGAAGTCTTCTGTTTCATATTTACAGAAAAAGTCGTGCTCAAGCCTCATGATGTTTCAGTGTTTACAACCCTCAGTGTTAATGGACGGCTCTTTGCTTGCCCGCGTGACCAGTTTGATTCACTGGTATGTATGTATGCAGTGCTCAGAAAGTTCAGCTCCTCAGTTAATTTGAATGCTTGGTGTTTTTTGTATTGTCAGTGCTTTAGGCAGAAACTAGTGGAAATACTCACATTAAAGGGCTTGTAATAGTTCTGTGGGACAAGCCCTGAAATGAAAATGGAGTTATGTCATCATTTCCTAAACTAGAGCAGAAATCCACTTGATCCACCTGACAGAACTTGATTCCAGTAGTCTCTCTGTCATACTGAGCACGTAGGAAGAGCTGTACATTATCACTAAGACAAACAGTAATTCCTGATTACAGAATTACCTTTTCGTGGCCACAAGGATATACTACAGAGGACAGATGCTGGCCATTGCAGCATTATGGAGATTTGGTTCTGACAGTAAACTCCTTAAAATCTTTTCTTTCTGAACCCCAGTATGTCAAGATCTCAGATTCTAACCAGAATCACAGAACATATTCCTCCTAGAAGGTCTTTTTTTAAGTAAAATTGCTTATAAGTACTTACAGTTTATACAGTTATTCTAACAGTCTCCATGGGGTCTGCTTTTATAGGGTTTGATTTGACTGTACTTTTTGTTCCTTTTATTTCATTAAAAACAAATGTCATTGCCAAGTCATGTCAGCATGAACTCTTGTTACTCCTACCCTTGTTTCAGCCTCCTGTATGCTTTTAACAAGCCACTTACTATGTATGCCTGATTTCTTTTATAGATATGGTAAAATCTGTGCTTTGCTGCTGCGTTCAATTTAGTAACCAGGGAATGCACATACAGCATACTGTAGTTCCATGCAGGGATATGTCTTGTTCAGTTTATTAAATTCTGGTGCTCCCTTAAGGTTAATTAATCCTGCTAAATAGATACCGGTATGAGGCATTCTTCTCTGAAGTGAGGTTGTATTAGTACAGTGTTGAGTACTTTTATATGGCTTTGCATGTCTGTGCGGACATACCTTTGGCAGTAAACTGTCATGGCTTTCTGTGCCTTTTCTCCTCTGCTGCGTATCTACCTTGAATCAAGGCTTCGATAGGTACATCAACTGAAAAAGGAAAATCCAGACAGGTGTACCCCAATAGTGTGCAGTACAGGCATGCTAGTAACAATGAACTAGGAGAAGGATGCAGTACTCCAGAGCTTTTTTTGCCTCAGTCTTCACTAGTGACCACTCTACACGCAGCCCTTGAACAGGTTGTTCAGAAGGTGAGAACTGGAGGAGCGATGCTGCTCCTACTGTAAGCAAAGATCAGGTTCATGACCACCTGAGGAAGCTGAACCTATGAGTCTGAATGAGGTGCAACCCAGAGTCCATGGGGAATTGGCTGACATAGTCATGGCAGTCCAGTGAAGTCCCTGGTCACTGGAAAAAAGGCAGTGTTACACCCATTTTTAAGAAGGGTAGAAAAGATGTCCAGGGAACTACCAACCTGTTAGCCCTTATCTCAGTGCTGGGGAAGATCATGGCGCAGATCCTCCAGGAAGCTAAGGTGCATGGAAGAGAGGGAGATGGTAACCAGCATGGTTTCACCAAGGGCAGGTCCTGCGTGACCAACATTGTCACTTTTTATGATGGTGTAGCTATGTCAGTGGACAAGGGAAGAGCCACTGGTGTCATCTATCTGGACTTCAGTAAGGCATTTGACATGGTCTCCCATAATATCCTGCTCTCCAAATTGGAATGATATGGATTTGATGGATGAACTGTTCAGCGGATGAGAACTGGTTGTGAGATCATAACCAGAGAGTGGTAGTCAGTGGTTCAATGTCCAGATGGAGATCTGGTGACAAGTGGTGTCCCTCAGGAGTGAGTACTGGGACCAGTGCTCTTTAACTTCTTCATCAGTGACATCGACAGTGGGATCGAGTGCACCCTCAGTAAGTTTGTGGATGACACCAAGCTGTGGAGTGCAGCCACAACACCAGAGGGATGGGATGTCATTCAGGTAGATCTAGACGGACTTGAGCAGAGAGCCAAGAGAACCTTATGAGGTTCGACAAATCCAAGTGCAGGGTCATGCACCTGGGTCATGGCAGCCCTGACTATCAGGACAAGCTGGAGGATGTAAGGACAGAACACAGCCCTGCCGAAAAGGACCTGGTGGTTCTGGTGGATGGTAAGCTGGGCATGAGCCAGCAGCATGCCCTTGCAGCCCAGAAGAACAATTGTATCTCGGGCTGCATCAAAAGAATGGTGGCCAGCAGGGCAAGGGAGGTGATCCTGCTCCTCTGCTCTGTGCTGGTGAGACCTCACCTGGGGTTCTGTGTCCAGATGTGGAGTCCTCAGTACAGGAGAGACACAGACCTGTTGGAGCACATCCAGTGGAGGGCCACAAAAATGATCCCAGAGATGAAACACCTCTCCTTTGAGGACAATCTGAGAGAGCTGGGGATGTTCAGCCTGGAGAGGTCTCTGGGGAGACCTGAGAGCAGCTTTTCGGTATCTAAAGGGGAGTTGTAAGAAAGAAGGGAACACTCTGTAGCAGGATCTGTTGTGATAGAAGAAGGGGAAGTGGATTCAAACTAATAGAGGGGAGATTTAGACTGGAAGTTTTTTCAGTAAGGGTGGTGAGGCATTGGCACAGGTTGCTGGATGGAGGGGTGCTGGATGCCCTGGCCTTGGACACATTCCAGGTCAGGCTGAACAGGGCTCTGAGCAACCTGATCTAGCTGTAGCTGTAGGTGTCCCTGCAGGGGAGTTGGACCAGATTGCCTTTAAAAGTCTCTTCTAACTCAAACAACTCTAAGTGCTCCAAATGCTACAGTGAGCTCTGAGCAGCTACAGGGCTGCAGTGTGCTAGTTTTAGTCAGTTGGACAGGCTTCAATAGGAATTAGGGGTGAATACTCAGCACCTGGTAAGAGGCTCTCAGCACTGCACAACAGAATTCATCTCCTTATCAACTGCATTTTTTCAAAGAGGTATAAACAACTTTAAAAATCTTATGACTTTCCTCCCTCCCGGTTTAATCCTTTCACATTCCAATTTCTTGCAGCTGCTGATGTGGGCACATTTATTCATACTGCACTTGACAATTCCCATGTGAATATTGTTCTGGGTCAGACAAATTTGCAAGTATGCAGTGAGTTTACATCTAAGTGCTTCTTTCCTAGCCTTGGAAAATATGTGTTTGTTATGGTAACAGCTATGTTGTATTTGTCTCCAAATAGGGGAAAAAAGCCCTAAGTCTTTTTCCACAAATTTCCACACAATAGAACTTTCTACACATAACTGTGTATTTTTCATTCATACTCCCTGTTCAAATGAAGGAACTTTTGTGTTTGTGCAAATCCCAGGCTGAGGAATCTGTGGGCTCTTGGAAGGTTGATGGCTGTCCTGACTTTTTTTTAATATAATATTATACTTAAATACTTTATTTAAAAAATTGTAGATGGAGCTTTAAAGGTAATAATGACTGTGGATAACTTTAATTATTTTTAATTATATGTATATTCAAATACCGTCATATTTGCGTATGATGCTATTTGATATACAAGCTTTCCCTAGCAAGAACTCAAACAGAAATAAAGCTCCTACATACTGTGTATTGTTGTACTAATCCAGCCAGTCCTTTTTTCTACATGTAATAGAATATTCTTTTATAGAAGATGGTTGATATAATAAGCTCAATTTTAGTGTTACAGTATGTAAATATGGCCTGTTAATCCTCCAGACTCTATTCAGTTGCTACTCAGAAAGGAGCCTGTTGACAATTCCCTGCTCTGCAATTAACTAACAAAGACCTTATAAGACATTGAGAAACTTGTGAGTGAACTCTACTGCCCTCTCCTGGAAACAAAACAATTAAAACGTGGGTTTGCAAGAAGCTTTACTGATGTTTTCCCACAGGATATTTCAGAATGCATTTGAACTTGCAAGAGAATTGTTTGTTAGTGTTTAGCCAGGGCTGGCTCAATTGTGCTGACCTTAATATACACAGCAGGTTACTTCAAAAGTGCCTTGATCTCAAGCCATGTTTTAAATCTCTTCAATATAGCATCTACTTATGTGCAACACCGTAGAACATATTTCTTTTATTGGATGGTATGGAACTGTCTTTCAGAAATACTTGAATGGTATAAAGAATTATTTCTTGTAAGACTGCATGTATATCATTTTCATTAGCATAATGAGGAGTTGTGCAATCACAAATGGTTAATAGTGCATCACGGTACTGACAAAGAGAAAGGATGAGGCATGTTTTATAAATGTGCAGAAGATGTTGCAATCACTGCAGATTTCTGAAATACGGTGGGTGTAATAATTCTCAATGTTAGGGTCAGTAATTGACAAAAGTATCTGGCTGGTGCTTTGTGACTCAGTTGGTTGTGTGTGAAAGAGGAAATTGGTAACAAAAGCTTTGTGGGCAGACCTGCACTCCTAAACAAATAAGCATGCGTGAGGAACACAACACGATTATTTCTGGCTTCAAATTTTAGAACAATGCTAAGAATAACATACTGACAACAGTCTGTCTTATTTCCTTACAGTACCTCTGAAGAGATTCAAGAATTTCCTTCAACATCCTCTGCATAGGGGATGCTGATTTTTGCGTAGGATTTCTCTTTTCCTAACGCCAGCCTGTGGGAAACAGCAAATTTCAGCTTTCCTATTTAGAAGCAGGTGCAGGGAAATGGTCACACTGGAAAACAAACAAACAGGAACATCATGGAAGAAAAGCTCCAATCATTTAATTTAGCACTTTTAAAATGTTTTTTTTTCCATTTGTAGGCACCGTTACCAGAACAAGAGGGACCGTCAGCTGGTACAGTTGGGACGTTTGAACTGATGAGCTCCAAAGACCTAGCACATCAGATGACAATTTATGACTGGGAGCTCTTCAACTGTGTGCATGAGGTAAAAAGATCCATCTATTCAGCAGATTAGAATCTGTTAGGGAATGTTTAGTTGGTGTGTTGTATAGTGGGTATGTTCAGTACTTGCAAATCTCTGATCTTAATGTTCAAAAATGCTGCAGTAAGGTTTTGAAAGCATGAGGCGTTCTTTCTCTGATCTTATCTTTGTATCCTGTCTGTAAAACTCCTTGCAAACACATGCTGTTTAAGTACATTTTATTCAAGATATTGAGTTATTTATGCGTAATCCACAGGTATGCTTTTAGTATGCCTCAGCTATTGACTGTTGGATTTGCAACCAAAATTCTTGTCATCGGTACAACAAGAAATGTAAACCGCAGAGCAAGTTTCAGGCCAGTGTAGGAAACAGATACTTACCTGGTAATTGTTCTTATCCTCTTTCCACTGTCCAAAGTATAAGATCTCTAGAAAAAAACCTAATCCCCAGCATTTTTCTTCTTCCTAGCTGGAACTGATCTACCACACGTTTGGAAGGCACAATTTTAAAAAGACCACGGCAAATCTGGATCTGTTCTTAAGAAGATTTAATGAAATTCAGTTCTGGGTGGTCACTGAGATTTGTCTTTGCTCTCAACTCAGCAAGCGTGTGCAGCTATTGAAGAAATATATTAAGATAGCTGCCCAGTAAGTATACAATCATCTATGAGCTGGAAATGAGGCTGAATATAGTAAATTTGTTATTACTGTCCATTTTTTTGTTTGTTTTTGTTTCCAAGAAGCCACACATTTAGAGGTTAAAATGTTTTTTATTCAGTAATTCTGTCCGTTCCCTTACAGTGTGGTATAGAAGCTTGTTAATACGTATTTCTGTCTTACTCTTCATTGATCCTTGATTTATGAAAATCTCTGGACTTCTAGGGCTATGCTTTCACATCGAGTTGTGAGTAAATATATACTTCAGCTCCCTAAGAGACTCCATTGTGTACCCTTACACACATTAGTAAAGATATGTGAATTAACAAATTTTAACAGAAGATGTGGTATTGAAATGATGAGGCTTGTGTTTCCTTCAGTCTGCTTCTAACAGTTTCCTAATAATTTTGTTTAAAAGTGCAACAACGTGAACATCCTCTATCTCTTAGCACCTTCTGAGTTTGAGGTCAGATAGCAATTATTGCTCTCTTCTTTTGTTCATATAAGAGCTGAAGCTCTTTGGAGCCTTGGTGTTAAAGAGTTAGGCCTCAGCTCCTTGCCATCCGTGGAAGCCAAGAATGGAGACTTGAGGGGCAGATGCTTTGGAGGGAGCAGGGCATGCCCCTGCCCCGCATAGCTGCAGATGATGATCACTGTTACCTTCTTCCTTCCTTTCCATTTTACAGTATGTTTATTATGTTTCTCACCTGTCTCTCACTGTCTGAACTAACAGTTCTTTGAAGCATGCAGTGAGGAGCTGCTGTTCTTAGTGTCTGTCTCAGACTTTGGGTGTTGTGAGTAGAGACTTTAAGCAGTGTTACAGAGCAAAGCTGTCCTTATTTGCTGTTAAACTGTGAACTCTAACATACGTTGCACTCCTTGGTGAAGTATATGAAGAAATTTCTAGTACAGCTGTGCTGTCTCTGTCCTCCCAGTTTGTGATTCCACTTGGCTGAAATCAGCATTCACATCAAAACTGTGCCTCAGCATTCCACTGTGCTGCAGGCTGGGCTCTGCTCCCAAGTGCCGCTTCCTTCCTGGGAGCTGCTTTGGGCCCTCTGGCGGCGCGGGGTTCCGTGAAGCTGAAGACTTTCAGAACCTGGTAGTGCGCATGCAGGATCGGGTTTCTGTGCAGAACCGCGAACAGCATTTACCTCTTCAGTTTCTAAAAATAAGAGTGCTGCATATTCCATGATCTCACGGCCGGGAGAGGGCAGTGGAAGCCGTGCACAGCACAGGGAGCTGGGCCTTAGCTGAGCTCAGAGGTGTGTAGCGGGGAAATGTTGAAATATGGGAAATTGAGATACAATAGTCATTTCCATAAACACTTGAAATCAAGTACCTGAAAATTACAGCTAAATATCTTCTTAATAAGCCGCCCTAGCCAGTGGGTTCCTCAGCGTCATGAGTTCAGCCCTATGCTATTTACAACAGCTTGACAACCTCCTGTTTACTTCCATGTTTCTGGTATCACTACAATGCTAAAAATAAATAGCTAAAAGTGGCTTGCTCTGCCGAGTCCTCTTTGTCTCCTGGATGCAGAGACAGCCAAAGCACAAGATCTGCGCCGAAGCACAGATGGAGCAGGCAGGTCTGACCACAGGGCAGGAAAGGCACTGGGAAGTTCTGCCAGGCTCCTGCCCCCGACGCCAGGCTGCTGTAGTAACAAGTGCTGTAGCACGGCTAAAACAAACACTGCACCCGAGTCTGAATCCTGAACTGAATCAGCAGCTGGGGGCCCAGGCCTCCGGGCAAGATCTGTAAGGAAGCTTTGCTTGTGAAGACCCTTGAGACCTTTACCCTACCTGGAACTACGAGGCTCATTAGAAAAGTGCTTGATGCAGCTCAGTGCTGCACAATTCATCTCGCATGGCTGGTGGTAACAAGATGCCTTGCACGTACCAATTTTCAAAGATAGCAGTTGTTGAGAGCCCTGTTTCGATTCTGTGACGGGGGCCCAGATACCACTGCAGGAGGCACATCGCTCTGTATCTGCCCCCAGCGCACCCTGTGCCGTGTGCTGCCTGGTGCCAAGCCCTGGCTCCCAGTGCTGTGCACACGTGCTGTCAGTTCCAGAAGCTGTTGTTACCTTTACATCTGCTGGGAAAGGATGTGGAGGTTACCAGGTTCATCTCTTTCCTCCAGCCATTGTAGGGTCAAACTCTGAAACAATGAGAAGAAGCACACCATGTTTCCTGTAGTGAGTTCTTCCCACAGCAATTGCATTCAAAAGGCCTTCGAGGAAGTACTTGCACAAAGTTTTATGGATAGCCACGGGCACTGTCTGTATTTCCTCTTTGCAGATGCACCCACAGGCTGTTTAGAAACATTCCTGTGCATCACTACACTCAGACACTTTCACCTAGTTTTTGAAAGTAGTTCTTTCCATGCACACGCATGTGTTATAAGCCCAAGGAGCCTCTAAGACATTTTATAAGAGTGTGTGTGTGCAGAGATACTAAGATGAATCTGCTCATGTAAGTCCTGAGAGGTTTTAACCACGTTTGTGTTGGAGACAAGAGTGCATGTTTATATGCATGCTGACAATTTGTACTAATGCAAGGATGTTTCCAATACAGTTCTTTCTGGGAGGCTGAGGGACCTCTGCTCCAAAGGCACCGTGGTGCTTTGGAGAATCCACTTACTGACATTTTGCAGGCAGAATAAATGCACCGCTGCCAGTGGTGCCATGCTGCACTGTTTCTCATTACAGCGTTCCTCTATTTGGAACTAAGCGATTCGGTGTAGAGCCAGCAGAGTTTATAGAACATTTGGTACACAGAATCTTAAACCTAGACTGATTCTAGCGGGGACTTAGTCAAATGGCATTGCTTAACAGGATATTTAGCAAACTTTTCCTTTTCAAAATGAAAGATAAATTCAAATTACATATTGCAGACAGATTCGCAGCTGCCTGCATTTGAGCACTACTGATGTGTGCTACTAATTATTTTAACTATGCCAGAATTTATTCTCAGTGTTGCAAACTGCAGACAAATCTCCTTTTCTGGATTTAGTTGTGCTTAGGGAAGAGCTTATCACTGACAACCTATCCTGGTTGCTTTTCATCCTTATTTCCCCTCAGATCCACTAACAAGGCACTCCCTAACCTGCTCTAGTCACACTAAGTTGGAGTAGCTTTAGCATTTCAGCTTATCTTCACTAATCTTGCTTGGCTGTCCCTAATCTGACGTAGGATAATTTGTGTGAGCAGCTCTGCCAGGAGATCTGAGGGTGCAGCAGACCATTCTACATGCAGACCATCAGGTGGAGAGAGGTTTTTTCATATGCTCAGTGCTCACGCAGGGCAGACACAAGAGAGGCCCAGGTCTAAAAGACTCACCTCCTCAATACGTCAAGTCTGGTGAAACAGAGGGACAGAAAGAGCAGAGCTGATGTGGCATTTGCAGAGTCAGACAGTAGCATATGATGATTGTACTAATTTTATGTGGAGCTGAGGATGCTGCAGAGGAGCTAAGAGTGTCAGCAGTTAATTAAAATTCTCAAACCATCTGAGAAATGCAGTTTAAATCTTGTGGAAGCTTTCTTGGAAAACAGCAAAAGAAGCAGAGACTGAGATTCTGAAATCAGATTTTGGGAATTAGTTGTGGAAGGCAGCAAGTTATTTGCGGGAACCTTGCAAGACACAGATTTGTGTGGCTTTATTCTGTCTTCCCTCCCCATTGAGTAAATGAGCCACGCAGTGCAGTCGCAGTCAAGGAGCTGTATGAGGTGTGTGAGCTATTCCTGTCAGAGCCTGACAGTGCCCACTCCTGCATATGGTGTACTGAATCTTCCAGAATAGTTACATTCCCCAACTTTTCTGACTGGTAACAACAATTCTGCATTGCATTAGGGATAAAGGTTGACCCAGAGCTCCTACTGCCCCGGACCTCATTAATGATGCTGGTAGCAAATGGTAGTTTTTTGCTTGAAGTATCCTAAAAAGTTCCAGAATATACAAGTACTACTTAGAAGCCATACACAGCAAGAAATCATTGACACACAGGCATCTGAAGACAGCTGGTCTTCTCTTTAAAAAGACTCGGTGCCCTTGTAAACTGCAAGGAAGATCTTCTAGGGACAGCCTCCAGCATTCATGGCTGTTTGCAGAAGCTGTCAGCAAGTTCTTCTGCAAATGGGATCGTGAAGCAGTTGCTTCCACTGGTATTTCTGGGGTCTCAGTTGAGCCCAGATCCGATACTGTCCTTCTGGATGGGAAAGAACTTCAGAGACTCCTTTAATGTCCTTGCAGATGCTGGCACGCAGTGAAGTAGGAGCAGGAGCCTCACAGTGTGGTGAATTAATCCCGCAGCAGAGCAATGGTGCGTTGCTGGTCAGGGCTGCGAGGCTCCTGTCAGATTTATGTTGGGTGCCTGGGCTCAGCTCGCTTTAGGTTGTCTTGTGTACTTCTGTTCCCACTGATGCTTACAACTTAAAATTTTGTGTTTCAGCTGTAAAGAATACAAAAATCTGAATTCCTTTTTTGCTATTATTATGGGACTGAGTAATGTTGCCGTGAGCCGTCTGTCACTGACATGGGAGGTAAGTCCTAGCTACAGCCCAATTCCAAGAAGTTGGACTGGTATTTCTGCTTTTAGTTAGCAAAAACGTGTTAGGTCTCTATTATTGGAAATGCTAGCCCTAATTATTCAGGTCCTGAGCAGAAGCCTTCAGCTTAGGGTGATAATTTGTATTGGTGAGGCAGTATACCCGTAGGCATGCTCAGTGCTCACAAGCAGTTAACAAGTGTGACAGCACCAGCTTTATTAACTGAATTGCCCAACAGGATAAGCAATGCAGCCTCTTACATCAGCCCATCCCCTCGCTGACTTTACTGGCCATCTATTGAGATCACTCGTATGTTGTTCTCTAAAATCCATCCTCTGTTTGTATGTATTATTTTCTGATCTCTATATGGACTCTGTTACCCTAATAACATATGGGTTCTGTTTTTCTCCCTGGTATGTCCCCTTGATTGCTGTCAGTGTGGGCTTCCCTCTCAGAGCTTCCACTTGTTTCTGTGGCTTTGTTCTTTTCTTTGTGAGGATCCAGAAAGGGCACCGTGTCCAGCGGGACGAGGCAGTAAACACGTGTAACCGCTAGCAACATTCTGGTTGTCAAAAGCAGTGCAGATCTGAATGTGTGTGTATTTCCTTCATTAGAAACGGAAATAGTTGGTATGATGCAACTGAGACCAGAATTTGAACACCTAAAGAAGTGGTCTGAAATAGGAGTTCAGACTAACACATCTGAGAAGGCACCAGCCCCATCTGCAGTAGTGTGTGTTGCAAGCAGTGTATACAGTCAGCACTGAAATCAAAGATTTGCAGATCAGTTTCACAAAATAGTGACCTTTCATTCGTGGGTAGAGAGAGCAATAGCTGGGAGAGCTATGGCAGTATGGCGCTGTATGAAGACAAAAGAGGTACCTGGAGTTACCTCAGCAGTCTGAAGTGGACGCAGGTTCTGAGCTGTGGGGAACACTTCATCTGTTAGTGTTAGCGAACCTGAGCTCAGAGAATGTCATCACACTGCTTGTGTAGGGCAGTCAGTCAGTTTGCCAGGAGAATCTCTGCAGCTTGATTTTTAAACCTTATACGTGTATAGATTATGCTAAAATCCAAACATCTAAAGACCTGATTTTTGCTGTATTGTCATGCATTTACATTAGTTGCATGCACAAATTAGATATTTGCAGGTGCAAATGTCCAATTATACCACTTATTTCACAAATACCTAATCTGCATGCATATGCAAACTAGGCAGACAGTTGTTCACACACATCATTAAAAATTAGGCCCTTGCTGTGGCACACTGTAAATACCTTGCTAGGGCACACACTCCAAATGTAAGAAGTATTGAAAAAAAATCATCTCTGCGCTATAAAGTCTCTTAATTTTTAATGTTGCTCGCTGCCAATAGTAGTTTATCAAAACAAGAAAGCTGACATCATCTGAGCGTGCATAAAAAGTTGCTCTGATCTCTGGATAATTTATAACACATCTTATTGTCTTTATAGACAAATATCATTTAATATGTCTAAAATAGCACGAGAGGGAAAAATATTTGCTAACGCCCATTTCATCCTATTTGCTGTGCAATCAACCAGCCATATTTACAAGTGCAGATATTGTGGACTAAAATCTATTCATTAATTTATAGCCTAGAAAGCGCTAGAGGCTGCTGGGCACATGGAGAATGCTGATGTATTGACCAGAAAACCTTCTGGAAATGCCTAGGGATGGACTTGAATGTTGTGAGGGCAGTTCCTTGTAGGTATGAATAACGAAGCCGAGCCACCCCTTCACGAGCTGTGTTTAATTTATATTTTGAGATAGACTATAGTGGGGAATGTCCTGGAGCCACCCGCTTAACTTTCACTTCCATTCTGAACTCAGTGACTGCAATGTAAACCAAACAAAAATCTGAATCTAAACATCCCATAGGAGTACACTGAAGTTGGGGTTTAGATCAGGATGCAGGTTTCATGGCTGGTCCCGTCTCTATTTATAATCTGGTTGCTAGGAGACGTGTTGTATTTTAGATTAGCACATTGTTAGAAATATCTGGCAAAAAGAGCACTTTCCTGACTTAGGGCGTTGTAGAAGGAGCCGGCATTTACAGTAAAATTACCGTACGAATTGCTTTTAATTAAGTTTTGCTATTTTTGTTTTTATTAACAGAAACTTCCAAGCAAGTTCAAGAAGATCTATGCAGAATTTGAAAGCTTAATGGTGAATAGCAATAGATCCCTTATTCTGTGCACAATCTGAGCTAATTCAGTTTCTGAGTAACTGATTTGAATTCCTTGATTCAGAACATTTTATATGCCCTTGTTTGACTTTAAGAAGTTTATGATCCCATTTTAGAGCTGCTAAAACAAGTATGTATGACTAATAAATTATACTCTTAGGAACCTACTCGGAGAGAACGTATGTATCACTCAAAGTTAATCTGGGAAACTCAGAAATGCTTTATCGCTTGTTTTCTGATAGCACATATGGGAAATTTTATTTTACAACCTGAATTTTTCCAGGCAATACATTTAATGTTACAGCATATGCAGTGCTGGCTCTGCAGCTGCAACGAAGGAGGTAAAATGTTTGGTCCTTTAATAAGCAATTGTTTTGTAATCACCTCTTACCTTGCTATTTGGCATAAGAAATGTTTGTGTGCGATGTGTAAATTGAATGGGAAAATGGTAAAAGGCTTAGCTTGCAGATGCACTTTTAAAGCTGCAAGAGAAAATGATGACTTCAATAAATGCCATGGCACCTAAATGAATGCATACAGTGTCTTAGTACGTGTAATCATACGTATTACTAATTATTTGATTTTTTTCTTAAGGATCCATCAAGAAACCATAGGGCCTACAGACTAACGGTAGCTAAATTGGATCCTCCAATAATTCCTTTCATGCCTCTGCTTATAAAAGGTAAGCTTGTATGCTGCCAGAATTATTAACTTGAAAGCTATGTGTCAAATATTTGAAGAGTCAGAGTAAAAAGCAGCAAGAAAAAGCAAAAATCAATCTCAGTGTGGGGTATGATCTTTTTCCATTATAAAAAGTGTGACACAGAGTCAGGAAAAACTGCTTTGGTGCATCTGAATATTACACCTCAATTTTACTAGCCTCAGAAGTGCTGTAAATGAAAGCCTAAATGTTTTACTTTTATAGCTGCTTTGATTGTTGTAAGGAATAGATAAAATGTTCTGTTGTTTTGTATGCCATGATTCGGTTACGGGCTTTAACGCGTCTTTTATTCCCATACAGACATGACGTTTACTCATGAGGGAAATAAGACACTCACTGACAATCTAGTAAACTTCGAAAAGATGGTATGTATTGCATTTCTGAAAGGATGGTTGTGGGTTGAAAATATAAAACAACAACAACAAACCAACCCTTCTTATTCATCTCTTCACGAGTGAATTTCGCAGCGCTGACTTCTAGGGCCAGAGAAAGGGAAGGCAGCACCTAGAGCCGGCAGCAGTAGTGCATTGTGCACGGAGCCTGCGCCCTCTGTGTCTCTGGAAAACCTCATGGAGGTAGAAAAGAAGCTGCCCACTGAGCCGTGCACAGCCAGAATGTTTCCTAGGAGAGGCAGCAGCAGAGACAGGAAGCAGAGCTGTTAGAGGCGACTTTTAACAGTCGGTTTGAGACCATGCTGTGATTTAACTGCTGTTCCTTCAAACAAGACTGAACTGCCTCCGGCTGGGGCAGTTCTTCATTGCTCCTCAGAGAGTGAAAGGAGCTTTAATACAGAACATGCGCATCTTATTTCCACTTTAACAAGTGGAAAGAGTCTTCTATGACTTGTTTGCTTTCGTATTGGAGAGAGATCAGTGACGATAGGTTTAATTTTTTTTAATTTTATTTATTTTAAACTCTGCACCCAAGCTCTCATCATTTCAGACACAGTCAAAAACTGCAGGCAGGCAAGTTCCCATAGGAGAGATCTTGACTGAAACTCAAGTTTCTCAGTAGTGAGAAGAAATTTTCTTGGCTACTAAGGCCACATTCTCAATTAACGTGATTAATGGTACCCAGATCTGAGTTCCCAGGGTTAGCCATGCTCAACTATGAGCAACCACACTGCAAAACCAAACCTTGACTTTCTGTTTCTGCAGTTCAACTCCATTCAGCAGTGCTAGAGCTTATCTACTGTGGCTCCTGTGTCTACTCGTTTTAAGTACTGCAGTAACCACATCCACTGCACTCCAGAGGAGTGTCTTGAACTGTGATCTTCTTCCAAAGGGAAAAAAAAAAAGAGAACTTTTAGCTCTTTAGAAAGCTTCACAGAAAAGTGATTATCAATGAGTAAACTCTTCTCATAAGATATTACTCTCTAGTTCCAAGAACAGTCCTATGGTGGAAATACCATTCTACTTAGCTGAGACTATCATGTGTGTAAATGGTTGTACTAATGCCTGCGTAAGGGCCTGACCTCACTTTTCAGTAATGAAATATGTAATTGCATATGCAGGCTCTGTTAACAATTCCTTCCTAAGGCCCTGAGCTTTTCTGCCTGGGGAAAATGACTTTTCCTAGACTGCCTATTCTTGCTAGACAGATAAATACAAATAAGTGTAGATGATAAGTATTTGTGGTAATACAAAGGGATCTCAAACTTGACTGGAGCACCACCAAACTATGGAGATGGTAACTGTATTGTTGTAACCATCTAAGTCACTGCTTCTCTGCCTTGCTTGGCCTACTTATATGTCCCAGGGCCAAGAGTGAAACTTGTAAGCTTAAATTGACCTATACGCAGGCTGCTGCAGATCTGCCCTTTTCACCCATATCTGCACATATACCTTTATCTTCAAAGTAGAACCAGAAACAAACCAGAACGTGGTTTTACTAGTAGCACCCAAAGGTTTGGAACAAAATTTTATACTGAATGAATATACTATTACCATTTTTGATCAGTAATCTGATCTTCAACTATTTCGCTTAGGAGAGGAAACTGAAGTTTAGTTGTTTTATTTTTGACTCCGTTTATTTTGCAAAGAAACAAAATATCTCATGTTCCTCCACACGAGAGGGCAAGGAACGTTCTCCTTGCTCAGACCTCTAAGCCCTTCTTGAGTTAGTACCCTACCTAAAGGCTCTTTCTTCTTTTTCTCCAGGCCTTACTACAGGCATATATTTTGCATTTTTAATGCTCTTTACTGGTTATTCTGCATGTGTCTACTGCTTCTCTCTACACTTAGCTCCTCAAAACAGCATGTGTTTGGGTTCCACTAACATAACTCATTCAAACCCTAATGTGAGCCTGACAGTTTTTAGGTTTTTGCGTGTGCCATCAGGTCAAACAAAAAAAAAAGACCTACTGTTAAAACTCAGTCGCTACTGCCTACTTATGTTAAGCTTACAACAGTCATACTCACAAATAATTGCCAGGTATTAACTAGTGAAAACAAGACAAGACCACTCAGCCAGATAACTCTCAGATAAAGTGTGCTCTCTTCAACAAGTATAAACTCAAACTAGTTTTATGATGTTATTCTGCTCTTCTCAGGAGAAAAGTAGAAACCAGATTTCATCACAGGAATCATGACCTGTTGTTTGTCATTTCTGCATGTTTGTTCTGGTGCATGCTATTCTGTTCCAAATGGAGATATCTCTAAATATTGCTAGGAACCGTTCTATTACTGATCTGCCTAAAACATCTTCATTCTTAGCAAAATGATTTCCCTTGATCTTAACTTTGATGCTTGCTTAAATTTATGAATAAAAATGTCCAGGTAGTTCCCACTGGTGGTGCCATTTTCTGCTGTAGGAGATGGGTCCCTCTATCTCTCGTGTAAGCAGTGATGAAACTGAGAACAGCCGCTGGCATTGTATCTGCATTCTCACCACAGAGCTCTGATCCCGACAGCTGATGTGCTGCTGACAACTTTATTCCCGTAACTGGCAGCCAAAAGTAGAAGTTTGATCTGGTGACATCCTTCAGCTGAAACCGAAGCTTCCTTTAAATCTTTCATGTTTCCTGATGTTCCTGCTGTTGTTTATATTAAACGATGCATCTTGAAACATGCAGGAGCTGTCAGGCAGTGTCTGAGCCAGGAGTTCCACGAGTGCCAGGAACTGCGAGGCCTGATTTCCTCAGAGTTTTTGTACCATGGTTGCCTGAGCTCTGCTCGGAGCTTTCCTCGTGGCTGGGGCTTGTGTGCTTTCTTCATGGCTGGGGAATTCCGCATCAATAGGCTTTTGTCATAACATAGGAACTTACAGCCTTTTCCCTAAAGGAGACAGAAGAGGCCCTTTACATGATCCTTCTCCACAGCTATCTGTTTTCACAGAAAATTGGTCGGAACTTCCTTATGATTGAAACATTGGGCTTTTTCTCAAATTTGACAAAATTATTCAGAGAAGGGGAAAAGAGATTGATGTTAAACACAGAAGCCTACTTTGTCTGTTTGTTTTCAGAAAGTCAGACTAGAAGGGAAAGGAACCAAGTCCAATTTTTTCTGCTGCACTTTGCTGTGAAACAGTCTTTTCAGAGGTGCAGTGGCAAAGCTGTGGTATTGACAACCTTGAGGGGACACTGCTCCACAAAGCATCGCCAAGTATTACCTGCTGCTATCTTTGTGACTATCTGATCCTTCTTC
>PPHD01002539.1:11263-35335 GCA_002909625.1 Bambusicola thoracicus | reverse complement strand
GTTTCAAAACTGAATGTAGAACTGGTAGAAATATGAAGAGAAAATGAAGCTATTTCAAAAGAATCAATATTTTTCATTTTTATTTAACCAATTACTTTTCTTCCAAAATACATATCAAGAAGATACTTGAAAAGGCTTTGAAAACAGATATGTTCCCTCTGAACTGTGAGGCATGCATAGCATGGGAAGGTAACAATTGCCATTATTTACTGGTGTACTTAATTTGTCCATTCCTTCATTTTTTGGTAAAGTGGACATCCTGACATTGCTAACAAGAACTGGTAAAAAAATAACTCAAAGTGTACTGAATTCCACTTTTTGTTTCCTTCTTCTCAGCCCAGAGCTGCAAACTGAGGCAGCAAAGCAATGTGGGATTGGTGGAACATCAGAAGCAATGGAAGTCATGATCTTGGTTGTTTAAATACAGTACTTGAGAGATGAAGAAAAGAAAATAAGTAGCAGGAGCCTACAGTACTGAGAACAGGTTCACAATACAAAAGAACCCCACCACAAAAACCTTGCTACATATTCAGCAATGCAGAGTGGCCTGAGTAGATGTTTAAAGCAAGACCTTCAATACAGACTGTGCACTACTACAGAACATAGCTTACTGAGATGGGTTCAATTCTGATATTTGCTTAGCTTTTCAGCCCCCCTACATCTACCTGCTGTTTGCTTTAAACAGAACCCAAATTAATGCCTTTTTGCCCTACTCCATCCCCACGTGGCACTTGAGGTGAGAACTGCAGGTCCAATTTTGACCCCTCATGCAGTTCCCCTCAAGTCCTGAGAGCAAACCACTCCATGTTTCCAGTTGACAGCTATCATCCCTGTATCTCATGGAATATTCAAGACTATTTCATCTGATTATTTCCTACCTGCTTCATCAGTGTAAAGAGATAATGAACTCTTTGTTATTTGCTGAGATAAATACATCATCAGCAATAACAACTCCATCTTTTCCTACTGGTCAGTAGTTGTTTAATTATTCAACAGGCTCTGGTGTTGCTGCCAAACCGATGCTTTCTTCTCAGAGAATAACAGGTGAGCTTGTTAAAGCAGCTTTCTTTGGACTGTCACTTTAGCTTTGATAGAGGGTTTATTTACATGCTGGCACTTTAATTTTATCTTATTCTTTTTTTTTCTTGTTGTTTTCATTAAAAATGTAGAACTTTCTCCGCACATTTGTGCCAGAAAGGAAACTATATCAATACTACCTTTGGTATGCCACTCCACAGTGCAGAAATTATTTGCATGGTTTAATGTCTTTGCAGATTTTTAGAATTAATCTGTATCTCTCTCCTGGTACCGTATGTTGCTGTTTTCCACTTGTATGGAAATGCAGGTAATCGCACGCCCTCCGTGACATGGGCAAATGCTTTACAAAAAACCATCTTTGACAGTTATCTTTTATATTTTAACACAACCAAAGAGTTTAGTCTCTTAACCACTAGGCCTTGTACTACTCTGGGATTGGACAAAGGTAAAAGTCTTGTGATAGTAGTATCCATTTATGAATCTGCATTATCATTTCATAAGGCAAAACAGAAGGTGATATAAGCCCACTGCCATTCCTTAGTTTTTGACGGAACATATTCATCAAAAAAGCATGCAGTCCCCTGAGTTTGCAGCCATATGCTACAGGAAAATGTCACCAGTTAAAGATGTATTCATTTGCTGTTTTGAAAACTCTGTTTGATATTCATGCATTCCAAGTGTTTTGACCTAGATTTCTGTAGAGGCATTAGATCCAGTACTGAACAGGAAGCTAGACAGCTGTTGCTTGTGTAGTCAAAGGAAGAATTTAAAGTAAGGGGGAAAAAAAGAATAAAAAAAATGAAAACATTTATTAATGCATGCCAACATTTTGCACAGCCAATATGTTTAATACCAGATTAACTAATATAAGCATATGGGGATGCATTTGTTGCAAAGCTTTAAAGAAAAGAACAAAGAAAAAAGTTGGATGTATCTAAAGTTCACATAGAACAGAACTTGCACTTTCTCCTACAAATGAAAGCCTAGTGAAATGGCAACATACTTTAATTACAAGCTACTTGCTAATGTCACAACATTTAGGTTTGGGGGCTATACCGTAGTACAAACCTCTCAGCGTATGTCTTCCTAATCTAGAAACCCACAGGTAATAAAAACCCTTACTGAGTTCTACAGTCTTTGCAGTCTGTTTCACCCTGAAGTCTCATAAATGGTTTGTTTGTTGTAATTGTAGATTCCTTCCTAGTAAATCCAGGTACAAAATGGATGTAATGTAAATATACTCATCTAATTATGAATACTGACAGTTGATTTACCACTGTGGCAAGCATGCTGCGTTTTGTTATTACTGGGTTTACACAGATATAGTTCACCCGAAGCCTGTAAGTCTTTTGCTAGTTGAATTGCAATTGTAAATAACATATAGGAAATAAACATTATATCGGTTTGGTTATGAAGGTACTCATCAAGTACAGCTTCAGCCAGCCAAAAGCTAGATGTCCAACCTGCTTGTCCCAGTTGGTTTTCCATAGCTCTCAGTACCACCTACTGGAAAGGTGTTCTTCTTGGGCTAGACTGTGCTTTCCTTTGGAAGAACTTGCCTCTTCCACTATCAGGAGGGGTCACATGCCCAGATCAGGCATCAAAATATAGGACAGCTACAGAGGATTCCCCAGAACAGCTATATGCTTTAGCAACCTCTTCTTTTTAGTACCAGTGGAATAACATTTAAGTTCCAACAGTAATCCATTAGCAATTTCAACGCTTTCTGATATTAGATTTTATACTGAATCAATTCAAAAATAGAAGTACAAATATTTCCCCTCCCCCAAAAGTGGTTTTCATTTTCACAGTGAAGAATATGAATACGAAGATGGATTTTTTTTTTCCCCCCATAGCTCCTTTCCTAAGTGTTTATCAAATAGTTTATGCAAACATATTTCAGCTTATGGTTTATTTATGGATAGTTCAATTTCACTCTCCAAAAAGGTGTGGAATTGGTTACCCAAGCCACGTGCTGGTTATTTATTTATTTACTTACTTATTTATGACTGGGTGAATGAAACTTTTTAAACAAGGGAAAAATGAATGAAGAATAGCAAAGAAATGATGCCGCAGTTTAGAATGAATAAATCAACAGGTCTAAATGTCATGAAACTGAATTCTGCAATATCCTCATGAATAGTCAGGGATTTCAGGAAGGCCTGTTGACTACAAGAGAATTGCACATTCGGTGATCTGTTCAGAACATATAAAAACACACGCACTTATGAATGTATGCATACAGTCTCGAATAATGTCCCATATACGTGTCCAGCTCTTCTGTTCAGATGTGCTTAACATTTTCTGATCATACAACTGCATAGAGATCTGCATAAATAGGTACGTATGCTTCCTGAATCACACTGTTTGCACTTGAGATAGAAGAGCTTTAAACGTAATGTCAACTCTCAAACCTTATGAGGTTTATCTATCTGAACCTTCTGAATCTTCTATGGATCTGGGCATCTGCCACTAGACATGAGGCTCTGCAGCTGAGATGCATTTGCACTCCCACAGAGTTTGGGGTCACAGGCCAGTTACGAGGACAAGACTCTTTGGGACTGTATGTCCTCAAACACAATCCCACAAGAGTGGCAGAAACGTCACACTACAAATCCAGGAAATGGAGAAACACTTAATGAAGAGAGTTAAGAGGGAACACGGAAAGATTATGACACTGAGGGGAGGGATCAAGCAGTGATGAGAAAATAAGCAATAGATGGCTGGGGTTGTGGGAGTTCACAACCAGAATGAAAAGAACACGTAAGGTCATAAACATTTTCTTCCTGTTTGATTTATGAAAATCAGCTAGAGGTGTCTTCCTAGTTGCTAGATGATGTTTTTTTCCACTCAAGTGAATGTACCAGGATGAAACACTGGACTTTCTGTCAACTTCGTAATAACTCTGTATAGGACCTTATTTCCTCTGAAGTATTACACATTTAATTCTTCTCAGTAGTGATTATTGTCAGTACTGAAGTTTGAAATGTTTAATACTTCCCTTTCCCAAAGTGATGAACAACATCAGATGTCTTTCTAAACGTAACTGATCCACTCAGCTCCATTATGTGCAGAAAAGCAAAGTTTGCTAAGTGTGGCATCAGGTTAGCTTTGACATTCCCTCAAGTGTCAATGATTTCATTTTTGTCTGGATTATCTGGGTGTAGGCCCAGGAAGAAGCTTAAGGTCTGTTGTCTGGGAATAAAATGCTTCAATCCCTCCAACCTTGATTTTCTAGTCAGAAGACACTTTGCATCTTTAACTGACATATTTTCCATTTTTATAGTCTACATTTACGAGTTTCTTCCATATGGCTAAAGTTAAAATTCACAGAGGCTATAGATAGCCAGGCCACTCTTATTAATCTGAAACGTGCCAGCTAAATTAGAAAACTCTACCTTTGTAGAACAAAATATGAGCCAATAATTGTTTAGTTCTTCACTAATAGCATTCCTGAATCAAAATATCTTGTTATCCAGACTGAACCACTTAGGAATTAGCAATAGCTTACTGTACTATAGCCAGTTTGAACAGATGGATTTAGAACCAGAGAGTCAAATATATCTCTTTTTGGAATTTTGTCTGCCTAATTTACTCATGTTACAGTTACAGAGATACCAAGATAGGCTGATGATGCTGCTCTGTGCTGTATTTACTCGACTGCATTGCCACACAGAAATGTGATTCATAGACTCCCAGGAATTGCAGATGGAAGAGCCATATTAGATCATTCAATCCATCTCCCTGCTGATGCAGAATTGCTTGCTACAGCTACAGTACATTTTCTAGTGTTTTGTCTGGTGTAGTTGTAAAAGTCCTCTGACATGGGACTACCACTGCTTCCCTTGGGACACTACTCCACTGTTCATCTTTCAAAATTGGCATTGTCAGACATAGGGTAGAGCAGGAGCCGGACCACTGACCTGTGTGCAGTTGGGAATTCCTCTCTTCCTATGAGCTAGGTGACCCTGCATGAAGATGCTGCACCATCAATATTACACAGTCCTTGTGGACATGTTACAGATTACTGAAATGGGACATTTTTTCTTCTCATTCACAAGATACATTTTGCTTTTTCAAACCTGCCAGTTTCTCCCTCTGGTACATCTGCTAGTCCCTAACACAGTCTACATTAAGATTTGACACTAAAAAGGCATCCAAACTATCTCAGCACCGCTCTAGATTCTTGCACTTCATGTGAGAAGGAGGAACCTGAACTTGACATATCTTCAGAGATCTGACCCACAATCAGTTATTGTCTTTACACTCTTACCAATGACACTGACTTCTTGGAGGATTTTGGTTACTTGTTTGTCACTAGAGTAGCCTTTTTATTTCATACGAATAGGAAAAAGGAGTTTTCCATTTTCTGGTTGTTTAAGAAAAAAAAAAAGCTTGCCAATAACATCAATCAACACCAACAATTTCCAAAACCATCAGCAAACCAAGAAATGAAAATACATATATACTTGTTTGGCTAAATCAAAATATTACACTTCAAAATTTGAGCACACTGCAAACATTTAAATACTCAAAGGAAATATTTATATATGGAATTGCAATAGGTGCCTTTCAAACAGACTGGCTTGATTATCTGACCTCTTCATCTTAAAAAACCAACATCAAAGTTCAGGCAGAAAATTCCAGTTATCTCTACATACCCTGGCTTTTTATTCTGTAGCTCTTTTAAACAGGACTGTATGGCCATCCATCCTTCCTTCCTGATTATCCACTCTTTTTCTTTTTTAAATCATGACTCTTTCTGAACAAGACAGACCAACATAAAAAGATCTCACTAGAAACAATCAGAAACCTGTCTTCAGAAGAACAGAAAAGAAAACAAACACAAACTTTCTCTTCAGGAACCACCAGGACATGGAAAATGGAGAATGAAACCCAGAACACGAAGACCAATTTATATTTACACAATTAAAAAAAAATACACGCATATTTATGGTCACCAGTATGTTTTTTTCTTCAGTTCCGAGCCAAAACTGGACACATCAAACACCAAACAAAATGCAGTTATGGCAGTAACGCTAGCCTTTCTGGAAGCAATAACTACAGTCAATCACAGAGTAAATCCTTATCTGATGAGCATGCCAGCCCAATTTTTTTAGAAACAAGAAGTTCAGATAGTTCAGATAAGGTTTGGCAGCTGAATTGGTATTTGTCCCAAGCAAACCTCCAGAGATTCACCAGTCACTAGCAATAAATTGAAGTCTTTATTAGGTGATGGTTATTTCATGGTCAACATGAAATAAATTGGTGGTGCCAGCATAGGTCCTAGGAGACATCTGTCTAGATCTAAATGCCACCACCAGCTTGCTAGACACCCCTGCAAAGGGGTTAGCACCTGAAGATTTTAGTGAGACTTCATTCAAAGCATGGTGGCTTCCCCCTTTGTCCTGGACTAGAGTGGGGGTAGCAACTGCACCAATCAATACAATAGAAAACACATTACAACAACGGCGCAATGACAGAAGGACCAGCACAACAGAGAGATACAATAAAAGAAGGAAGAAAATTGCTTACCTGAATCAGGAGGTTCACAGGAAAAAGCTTCACCACAGAGGTATCTCCAGAAAAAGACCCTTCCCTAATAGCAATCAGCCCTTAAATGAGGTCTAAGAGAGGTGCAGCCAGGCTCCACCCCTTCTGGTCACACAGATAATTACCTTCACCTGTGCTCCCTGGGCTGACCGGGTTGTTTCCCCAGGTGCTCTATCAGTGGTTCAGGCCGTGACTCTGCAGTTCCCATACAAGTGGTAATCCAACTGTTTTCAAGGGCAGTAGATCTAGCACATTCGTGCAGTGGAGCAAGACTCTAGATTGAAGAGACATCGGTAGGAAAAAACAAGCATTTTAGGATGCAGTATGCACTGCGATTTCCACATCCACCCCATCTCTTTCCCATTAGCTTCCTTGCCTGCTATGCCAGGTGTTCTAATTAGCCATATGTATAAATATTTGTCTAACTTTTTTTTTTTTTTTTTTTTTTTTATCATTCTGGTACTGTATATATAGGAAGAAGTGGAGGCAATCTGTGCATGAAAATCAATGTTTGAAGATATCCTTTTGGCTGCTGGTAAATAAGGCCTCCTTTAACAGGCCCTGCTGCAGTTGGCTGCCGTCTCAGAGCCACTTTTCCAACTACTAAAAACCAAATTAGGGAAAAAAAAATATATATATGTATATATGGATGAAATATTGGCCTTCTACACATCATACATTTTACCAATAAGTATAAATGACAAAGGCACTAAGGAATGTAATCTCCCATCAATGAATCAATGCAAATCCCGTTAACACTCAATGAGGGGACAAGAAATCCTTCAAGAGCTTCGCACTTGGACTTCGTATAGGACTCCCTCTAAAGGCCTTGGAAGTCTTTTTTTTCCCCCCTCAGAACCGCCAATGCATTGTGCGTTTAATGAAATGAAGAGCCAAGGAATCTCAGTAGCTGAAGGTCCTTTACAAATTCCATGTCCTGTCCACGCAAAAATCAAATGCTTATTTGAAGAGTGTCAATTCTTCTAAAATCTGAAAACTGAGCATTTCATAGCATTGGTCATTCAGAAAGAATATCGACAGCATCGGTAAAAACAAGGGAAAGTTAAAGAGTGTTTCAAGCTTCCTTGAAATTACAGGGTAGCAGCTTTTAGTTAGCTGTCTCTCTTCTTCCTCACTTCTCTGCTCTTACTTGTCCCTTCAGTTTCGGGAGCGATACCACACACCCAACCTTGACCTCTTTCTTTGTAGATCCATAATCATCTGCTGATTTAACTGATTCTACTGATTTAACTCAGTCCCTACACTATGCAATTTCTGCTTCCTCTGAAACTATAAACTGGAGCTAAACTTCATAGGAACTTAGAAGTAGCTTCAGAACACGTATTTAGCTCTCTGAAGATTTAGCAAAGGCTAAGTTAGTTAAAGAGAGCACTAATGTTACTCAGAATAATTGCTTCAGGTTAACCATTAATGCTATCGGGAAACGTTATCAAGTTCTTGAAATCTTTTTGAATGCAATAGCATAGTGGAAATAGGAGAAAAAATTATATACATATCTAAATTCTCCAACCAACAATCCTAATTTAAGATGATAGAGCAAAAGAAAGACAGTTTCTGAGTTGTGTGTTTTACTTTGCGTGTTTTTTTCTTTTTTGAAGCATCTCATGGGGAAATGTGCAAAGCCTCTGAGAGTAATTTGTACTGAATATTAATTTGGCATGAGGGCTTAAAGCCTCTTTGCCTTTGTTGAAGTCTTTGCATAGGTCTATAGGAAATTTAGGGTCTAAAATATCAGTGAATTGAATAAAATCATTTTCCTTATGTTTCCTATTTCCCTCTCTCCCTCCACTTTCCTGTATTCATGTCTCTTTGAATATTTGGAAGAAAAAAAAAAAAGCAAAAAAACCTGTCTGCAATTCCTCATTCTCTGTTTTTGCAATTAGATGTGCAGTCTATATGAACAGTATCATGGGAAGACAGTTGGGCTGTCTGCCTCCTTCCTGGTTGCCTACAAATTGCTTCAGCCTGCAAAAAAAAAACATTGTGGGACTTTGTTCAGAGGAGTAAGAAGCTAAATATTTATCTTCCCTCTTATAATTTATGCAGCATGGGATTAATATAGAAAGAACCAAGACTGAAAGGTCAAGTGAGCTTCCAAACAGTGTTGTACAATGATATATCATCGCACTTATACTATGGCCTGCTTTCTAGAAAATGAAGCAGCAATACCAACTGTTCACCTAACAAAATAATCTTAACAGTGCCTGATTTTTAATGCGTTTTTAAGTTTCATTTAGATCTCCTATAATGAAAATTTCTGCTGGAAATTTTAAGTCATTCTAAGCACCGAAAGAGCATTTGTGGGTTAACATCTTCTTGTTTGCAGGTACCTGCTGCATCTGAGTTCTGTATTCCATCAAAATTTGAGGGAGAAAGGATGCAGAAATGTTCCCCATCTCTTTGGATTGTGCCACAGGTAGAGTCCTGGACCCCAGATCGCTGCAGACCGGCTTCTGTTCACAGTGAAGCAGGAAAAGGCCTGTCCATTATAGTACATGCTGTGTCAGAACAGCACATCGGCGGAGTGAAATCTCCTCAGAAGATACTTTAAGTGCTTTGCTAAAGCTGAATGACCCAGGCTACTAGCAGATGTGGTGGGTTCTCCACCTCTTGAAGTCTTCCAATCAAGAGTGGATGCCTTTCTGAAAGATATTGTTTAGCTGAGCATGATTTATTAGTCTCACTACAGTGGGAAATGGGTAAAATACTAAGACTGGAATTACAGGGCAGCTTAGCATAGGTGACCTGATGACCCCTTCCGGCTTTAAAAATCTAAAAGCTTAGTCAAAGATCCACAAAGTGAATACAGCTTTTTTATAGACATGATGTAAACAAGTTTATGTGAATGTGTATGTGAACCAGGATCGTGGAGGTGCTGTTAGGTCAGATCTGCAGCAGTTTAGAGCTGTTCTTCACGAATACAGCAACCATAAAAGAATAATTAAAACAAAATCATAGGTAGGAGCTAAATAAAGCGGTGGCATTGTTTTCCCTTAAAACGTCATCTCCTTTAGAAGAAAAAGAAGAGTGGAAAATCGTAGGTGTCTGGCCAAAAAAAGGGAGGGAACACAAGGATCAAAATCTTCTGGTTTGCAGATAAGAGGGGAATGAAAGACTTCCTGCACACAGGGAACAGAGGCCTCGAGGGGCAGGGGGGCTGTGGCCGGCTGGAAAACGAGCAGTGCTGTATATAGCAACCCTCACACAAACAGCTCCCGCGTGGCACCGTGACCGGGCATCATGTTAGCCGCTGAGGCCGGCACGGTGACCCCTCTGCAGCCCGTCTGGCCTGGTGAATTGAACGAGGCCGGCAAAACATCAAAAACACCCTCAGCCCTTAGATGAATGAGCTGTTTGTTTTTATTCCTGATGGCTTGATAAGAGGTCACAGGATGTGTTCAATTTCTTTTCTTTTTTTTCTCTCTCTCTCTTTCTACTTTTTTTTTCATATATCATGAAACAATAGGTTAAGAAAGAAAAGCCCCAGCCCAGTCCCAATAGATCTCTCGTCCCCCGTGCTGCTTCATTTCCTGCCTTTTTGAAGCAGACATCCCCCTTTTGTTTTCCCCTGGCCCAGCCAGCGCGTGTCGGTGCGACGGCCACCAAACAAATGGGTTTTGGCCACCATCATCTCCTCGCCCCCGCCTGCCCGCCTGCCGCCGCTCGCGGCTTCCTGAGGCCTGGCGGCCGCTGCCGGCCCCTCAGCAGGCCTCGCAGGAAGAGATGGAGTGAAGCAACGGGAAATCCCTGCAGCTGCCAGATTGCAATTCTGCGGCCGGCGGGATGCAGCCCGGGCGTTCAGGCACGAGGCGAGAGAGCCTTCCTGTCGGCCCAGCCGCTGCTGGAAGTTTATGGCATGCCGGCTCCCACACGCATGCCGGGGGAAGTGCTGGGAGGCCAAGATAAGGCCTCCCACTGCCCCTGCTGCGGTGAAAGTGGGAAACAAAGCCAAAGCAGCCAAGCAGCAATCCCTACCTGGAAAGGGGACACGTGGTGTCTCCAGCCACTGTTTGCGGGAAGGACAGGGGTTGGGCCTTTCGTAGTACATCTGTCTGTCCTAAAATCATAGTGCAAATGAGTTGTTCAAGTCTGTCATAAACGTAGGAGACATGTATGAAATCCAGAGGTTTTCTACTCCCCGAGAGGAAGTTGTAGCAAGGGAGAATTGGTGTGTGGGTGGGAGTCAGCCTCTTCTCCCAAGTAAGAGAGGCAGGACAAGAAGTAATGGCATTAAGTTGCACTAGGGGAGGTCCGAGTTGGATATTAGGAAAAATTTCTTCTCAGAGAGTGGCTGGGCATTGGCATAGGCTGCCCAGGGAGGTGGTGGTGTCACCGTCCCTGGAGTTGTTCTAGAACTGTGAGGATGTGGCACTGAGAGACACAGATAGTGGGCATGGTGGGGATGAGCTGATGGTTGGACTAGAGGACCTTAGTTGTCTCTTCCAACCTCAGTTATTCTGTGATTATATAATTCTGTAAGCACCAGGGCTCCTCCAAGGGCAGCTAGGCTCCCACAGAACAGAAGGCATCCTCAGAGGGAATAGCAGCCACAAACATGGTTGAAATTCAAAAAGCAGCTACTGACTTCTTTGTATGTCCATACCCACACAGTCTGTGCTCAACAGGAGTTGAGTAACATTTCCTCCCCAGCTAGACTGTGTTTGCAGACTTGTAAGTCTGGCTTAATGTCCAGCTTAGGCTGGACCTTATTAGACATTAAAAAAAAAAAAAATTAAACCATTCAAACAGGTCGTTATGGTGCTCAGTTTTCGTCCTTGAATCTGGTGACTTCTCTTTAATCCCCTCATAAAGACATTCTTTTCATTTGTGCAGAGGCTGTGGTGCCCATCCACAAGGCAATGCAGGAGTTAAGAATATATTCATATAGGCAAATTTGAACACTAAAATAAAATCATCTTCCTGAGGTCATTGTCTCTGTAGACCAAAGTGAGGGAAGAAGTGCAAGAATGAGCCACTGATTAAGATACCCCATGCTGGGCAGGTATCTTTAGATTTTACCTGCTCAGCAGGAGAGACCTGAACCCACATTTGGTGATTAGGCTATATTTATATCTCAGTTCAGCAACTCTCTATACATTATCCTGATGAGCAGAGGGTATAAAACCTACCCACGTCTTCATATTACCCTAAAGTGTAAAAAAAAGTACTCTGGATTTCTAAATACATGGGTGTCCATGGCCCATTTGCCCCAGACTGTATTATGAGTATATCACAACTCACCCACTCTGCCCACTTTCATATTTTGTGTGAGTCATACAGCAAGCTGAGCCGCATCAAATTAATACATGTTTAGCGGCATGGGCAAACAAACTGATAATGTGGTGCCTAAAGAAAGGAGTTTCTTTCTAATACCTGGAAAACTCTGCATAAAGATACATACACAAATATAGGCACATATATCTATAAATTCTATATACACTCATATGCTTATTTATTTTATGCTTTGTGACTTTCAGTACATGAAAATCTGCAACTATGCAACTATGTTGTATCATACAGCATTTGAATATCTCTTAAATTCTGATTAGCATTCTTGATGGGTTCTTTCAGCATGGTTTACTCAGGAAACAAGGCTTATGCAATCACAGTCTGTGTATGTGTGTACATGTCTGTCACCATTAGACATCAGATAATTTACACAGGAGAAAAGCATTATGAATGTCCCTAGACCAGGAAAAGCTTCCTGGAGAAATAGCTTCCAGTATTTTCACTTTAATAGACAACAATGAATCCAACCGCAAGAGACCTATCCATTAAAAATCTTCATTAGATTTTGCTCTGTCCAGTAATTGTGGAGCTACTTGGTTAAAGAATTTGAAAGAATTATCACAGATTATAAACTATAAAGGCTGTAAACAGAGGAAGAAAATGCTTCTCTTAATCCATATTAACGAGCTACATTTTTCTCTGCAATATGTATATGTATATATTCTGCCTATCTAACTAAAGTGTGTTATTTCTCTTTACAAAATTCTCCCTTTAACTGTATGCAAGTAAGTTTGCAGCTCTAGGCAGAATTCAGCTTTCAGGAAATTGCATTCTCACATGACCATTGCTGTCCCACATGACACATGAACTAACATTACTACTTGGGATGTAAAGTTTAGCCCCAAATGTCCCTTGATCTGCTGTCCATGCTCTTTTTAATGCACCCCAGGATACCACTGGCTTTCTTGGCCACAAGGGTACACTGCTGGCTCATGGCCAACCTGCTGACCATTAATGAAGATGTTCTCAACTTCATTGTCCATTCATCTGTCTCACACTTACAAAGCTTGCCTACAAAGATGTTATGGCAGACAGTGCCAAAAACCTTGCTGAATTCAAGGTACACAGCACCCGCTCCTCTCCATTCATCTACCCAGCTAGTCATGACATTGCTCAGCCAGTCATGACATCAATTCATTTCTCTGATTTGGAGAGCTGCTTCAGTGCTCAGAGTGGCATCATTTACCCTGGCACAGGATATTGTACTGCCTCATCTCAGTGATAACAGTGGGAGCACAGACCATTTACTGGAATTCTTTTTGGGAAGAATAATCCAGTGGTATGGAGGAGCCAGAAGGGAAAGGGAATTATTGTTCGAATTGCTGATATTTCTAATGGAAAAAATACCAGTTACCATGACAATAAAAATGTGAAAAATTCAAACAGGTCAATACTAAAATACATCTTTTACTCTTCTTGAAGAAAGTATTCTCCCTCTCCAATGTGTAGATTTAGTTGTTGAGACTCAGATTTTCTTTTAATTTCTTATGGATTCAGTATGTTTTCTTGGAACATCCCTCACTGTTCAATAGGTTGCACACTGACCCCTGAACTAGCGTCCATTTCTAAAAAGGAGTCCTTATGCCTTCTAGTCCTTCCTAGAAAATTACAAAAGGTATTAAATACATCCAAGCCCATCTTTCCATCTGTGACTAAAGGGAAGAGAATAGGCCCTGAGAGATGGAGAATCCCCACCTGGGAAAAGATGAGAGTGCTTGCTTCTGTAATATAAATATGTTGGCAAACAGAGATGCCTTGGGAAGGGCAGACCCACAATCAGTTCTTTGTGTCACTTTCTTTTCCAGTTCTCTGGAGAGAGAGAGAGTTCTTTAGGTTTTGACGTTTTCTTTTTAACCTCCTTGTGGCATATTTCCTGTTGCACTATACCCGCCTTGGCATCTTTATCACCATTCTTTTAAAGTTGCTGTGAGATAGAATAGTCCTTACTGGAAGCTTACTTCAGTGCATATATTAAAAAAAAACAAAATCTGTCAGAATGTTCCATATACAAAATTTGCATTTGCAAGAAAATAATCCAGTGCTGTCTTGAACCCTGAAGATATAAAGCCAGATTTTTTTTCCCCCTTGTGGTAGTCTACCAAAATGAAAGAATTGGATTGCGATTAAAAAAGAAAATCCCCTGAAACTCCTCCTACCAGGCTGGGATTGATCTCTGTTTACCTTGGGGGCTACAGACTGGCAGGAGAACCTGCCATCTGACCACAGCTTCTGCCAAATCACGCAGATTTCTTCATGCAGCTGAGTCCTTATGCTGTGATTTACTTTCCATGGAACAGGGATGCATCCTGAAGGATTAGTGGGGTGTAAACCTCGAAATGTACAAGACTGCTTTTGTTCTGAACTAATGATGTTGTTACTCATGCTTGTGCGAGGTTGGAGATTTCCAAGGAGGAGCAGCCAAGCAGCCTCTATTACCATCTTAGGTCGCTGTTCAAGCCATAGTGGATGTCGGTGTTTCTGGCCTCAGGGCCATCTAGAAATGGGAACTTCAGGAATTCACAAAACCCAAAGATGGTAAGGTGGTTTGTGGAGAGGGAGGGGTCAACAGAGGCATCTAGAAGCCTTTCTAAGGTCTGGGTCCTGCTCAGCATGGTGTAGGTAGAAAGGGGAAAAGGTCAACATTTTCTCAGAACCTCTCGATTTACTGAAATAGGTTGAAGAGGTTGAACGACTTAAAATCAAGTTCGCTTTAGCATCTCTCATTTTGCTGTGCTTGCTCAGGAAATGTCGGCAGTGGACACCCTTAACCTGTACTACATTGTGAAGAGGCCAGATTCTGCTCTCTTCAGTGTTGCTGTAAATCTTGACTACATTAAATGCACTGGGTTCCCTTGATTCAGATCCTCAGCAAATTATGCATGTATTTTCTTCAAAAACACTGGTAAAAAACCAGTTGAATTAATAAGTAATGACTTTAACGTCTCTGCTATTTTTTTTTTCCAGTCATGTAGAAGGCTGGTTTCTCCCCATTCATTCTGCTCAGAATACAAAAGTACCCAAGATATCCTGAGAGAATTGGTATCCTCATGGAAAAGGGCTGATCTATGGCTTCACTGGGCTATAGGACAAGCCATAAAAGAAGAAATTTTATTAGGAAAATGACAGTTTACCATCAAAAATGTTTGAACTATACATTTAAATTCTTGAATTTGGGGCAAAACATTATTTGCACATCAGACTTAGCTCTCCTTATCTCCATAGCCTGAAGTATTCTTAGCGTTGCCAGCTGTACAGTGCATATCTCATTGCAGTACACAGTGCTCTGAAGTGTGCCAAGTAATAAGCTATAAAGAGAGAAGCAGGACTCAAGCAACACAAGGATGCAAAGCAATATTTTCCCCTGACACCCAAGGTCATGGCATAAAGAAATGTGGAACAAGGGAGCGTCAATTTTCATTGAAGATGCAGGGTACAGTGCTGCTGTACCAAACTAACAGAAATAAATTAACGTGAGGGCAAACTTAGAGTGTCCTCTTAAAATGTGTTTGTAAAAGTGTGTGAGCATGCATGGTGGGGGATGATGCTACATTGCTCTTTATATTTTCATGGCTATCAGGAAGACATTGTAGACTTAAAAAGAAACACTTTTTAAAGGATAATCTATCTACTCAGGATATACTATAAATACTAACGCACAGTTTTACAAGGAGCTCTGCGTTAAAGAAATGAAGGAGTAAGTAGAGTTTGCTGCCCAGCGAATTACTCATCAACACAGTCTTAGCTCATTACCAGTTCCTAACCAAAACATACACTTAAGATGACTTTTCAGGATCATCTATGCTTACATTTGTGCTTCTATAAAGCTGGGATGACTATTTTTGTATTCTGCAATTCTCTTGTCTTCACATTGAGAACAATACCTTTGTAACAAAAAAGCCTTGTTTTTCTGCACTGCTTTTCCAATGGTGTCACACAGTGTAAATGAGCAAAAGTCACAGAAAAAGAGTTGGATTTCTTATTACTCTGTGCCCAGTTTGGAGTCCTATGAAGTCAATGGGAAATCCTCCACTGACTCAGATAGGGGGTGGATCAGTCCCTTACACACTATCAAACCTGCAAGAAGGATTCATAGCATTCACCACATGGCTCTGACTTACTTTAATTCTTTACCTACCATTTCTGAAATGCAGACTGTAAGGGAGCATTCCTTCATAGTAAGGAAAGCACACAGTGCTTAATTTTAATGGAAAACTCTTTTTTAAACACAGACAGTTCCTGCTGTGTTTGACAAATATGTTCCAGAAAGAAGCTCAATCTAGATGTTATGTGTAACTTTATCTTATTCCCTTTTGAGCACTACTGTTCTTGCAAAGTGATCCCTCAACTGCCCAAAGTCATTACACTTTTTCCCTTTCACATTGTACCTCTGTAAATGTCAGGCATAACTACATTTTTATTTGCAGAGATACCACTGCTATGAATGAGTAAAAATTTCCTGCTCCCCCGCCTCCTTCTCTTTACCCTGTGCGCTTTCTGCTAATATGATTTGTTGAACAAATTGTTCCATTAATCTGGGGCTGTTTGACAGAGTGAGAAAATAAGTGCCAAAGTGAGAAGATTCACAAGAATCGGAAATCTCAGTCCCTCTTTCTCAAGGTAAATAGTTATTATATCAGGGTGTCAGACTGGTGAAATGGATGTACTTTCATTCTCAGTTTGTAAATGTCACTTTTCCTCAGCCCATCAGGGTGACAAATGAGGTGTGGGTTACAGTAAGAGTTCATTCCTTGACAAAGTTCTTGCTGGCTTATTTCAACAGGAAGGTAACCTCCCCTTTCTGCCCCCCAGCCACAGGCGGGGGGAGGGGGAAGCATCCTTAGTCAGGAGAGAAACACAAAACAAGTCAACCTCTGTTGTAATGCCCAAATGGTAAACAGCAATTTCCATTTCCTGTTAAAAAACCGATAGAGGCCTCTTCAGAAAACAAGTCATGATGCACTTTATTTGCTTTTCTCCTACTTTCTTGCTTGTTGTTTTTATCTAAGACCCATATGACATACTTTTACTGGTGCTTATGTCAATATCTATTGAACAAGTGGTCAAGAGAGGCCACTTTTTAAGCCCTGCACTATCTGGGTGTTAATTACCTCAATGCAATGTGTTAATGAAGAAGAACACCCTCTTCTTTTGACAGATAATTGATAAGAGATCAGGAGGCCTGATGCCTGACAAGGAACATGAAATGGCCTCTTTGATTACCACACAGATCACCGCACTTCTGCAGTAATGGGACTTGCAAGGAGCCCACATGGCTCACAGGGAGTACATAGCCCCAGGGTGAAGACTGTGGTAAGAAAAAGAGCAAAGGATTTGCAAGCAGTTTGAGCAGATGTTCTTTGATTTCCAAGTCTGTGGAAACCCTATATCCTCTCTCAACAATAACATTTACAAGAGCTCACATACTGACTTTGCCAAGTCTGAGCCCTTGTCCATAAGACATAGGCTTGCACCATGTTTGTTACCAGTCTATCACACGCAAAAGAAAGGTGCTGCTCCCAAGATTTGCCACAGTAGTAATTCAGAAAGATATTTGTTTGATGGATTTCATCCTTCTCCTTCTGCTTGTGTAAACCCTTAGCGACTGAAACAATCTGATGAGTAATTTCAGATTCTCGTGTCGCATGTCTCATCAGAATGGCTTGAGAAGCAGCTCTGTGAATGCTGCTCATGAAGAAAATTTTTACAATTTGAGCTGATGAAAAGCAAAAAAAAAAAAAAAAAAAAAAAAAGTAATTCTGTTAGGAATTCTGGAGAAAAAGCCATAAGTCATTTGTCATAAGAAAAGAGGAGGTTTGAGGCAATGGGGGATCTCCAGATCTGGATCTACTGCTTGAGCTGAAAAGGCTCTTAAAGAAAGGCTATCACAGACTCCTACCTGTGCTCAAACACTCGGAAATATTAATTAAATGCATGTTACATGTTTCTTTTCCTGACTGGTAAAATGTCAGGCTTTGAATAAGTTTGACAATGACAGTGCTCATGATTCAGAAACAGGAATTTGCTTTTCATTATTAAGAAAATGACTGTTCTCCATACTCACTTAAAAAGTATAGAACTATCTCTACAAACACGTCTGTCATTAAATTCCCATGCTAGAATGTTTGTGAGAAATTAACATTAAAAAGAAGACTACACATAATCAAAACAAATCTAATTTTCTTTCTCTGTGTGCATTTCCAATGCATTTAGCTCAGGCAGTAGATAATACTAAATTTTGTATGACACTGTAGTAATTTCAAACAGACTGCAATCCCATAAACATACGATTATGCTGTGCCTAACAGAACAGGGACAAAAAGGCCTTACTGAAAAAGAAATGGCAAAAGTACTAGTGCAATGAGCAGAAAAAAAAGCCTACCACTATACCTATTACTATTTTCTTTTAAAAAAGACACACACAAACTTCTCTTTTTCTCATTAAGCTTGCTCCTGCACGTAAATTGTTCTTTGAAGACCTATTTTCTCCTGTACTGACTAAAATAAGCAAAACAGTTACAGTCAACAATATTCTGCCCACTTTGCCAGAGCCTTCATAATTTATGTCTAACCTGGATAGGAAAAGCCCTTATAAATTTCAACAAATGTCTCATTAATTAACACCCCATCTCCCTAAGCCACAGAGCAGCTGGTGAAAAGAATTGTGTAGGTTGATTCTGTAGATATAAACTAGGTCAACAAGAGGGATCCATACTCAGTATTGCAAGCTGATATTTCTCTGGAGGTTATTAATAGTTTCTGGGGTCTTTCAGCTTAGACTCAAAACTATTCAAAGTCAACAGTATAAAGCTGCTCAGCCTATAGACTTAAATTAAAGAAAAAAAAAGAAGTACATTTTTTTTCTGTGCAGTACAACGCAGTGGGTCAAATCTTGGAATCCTTTCTTATGCCTCTATCCAAGACAATTCTATTGATTTAAGTGAACCTTGTGTTGTGACCTTTTTCTGGTTAGCACTTGATCATGCAAACTCCTTACTTTACTGATTACACTATATATTCATGGAGGGTCTGAAGCCCTTAGTCAGGCAAACACTTTCTTCTTGCCTGCATGATAAATTATCTACAAAGCATTATTTTCTGTTCATTTCTAAATACTCCTCAGCCTGCTCAACATGCTAATTCTAGGGTAATTTATTTTTCTATAACTGTGCATAGCTCTAATAAAATGAAATTAAAAATACAAGGCGGGACTGTAAGGAATTAATATTACAGGTCTAATGAATGCAAATACTGAATCCAAGGCGGAAAACTGAGAGAGAGAAAATGCCTTGGAAGCGTTTTCCTAACGATGTGCATATGAAAACCTTGACTGAAATAATTTGAGGAGGCAGGCAGGCAATTTCCACCCATTCATGTAGTTTTAGTATATCCTATACCGTGATCAGACGTAGGAAAAGGAGAATGCCTGAGAGTAGCTAGCAGTTAGTCATACAAAATTAAAGCAGGATCTGACGGCAGGAGGAGTGAGTCAGTGGACGGGCAGGACAGAGTAGGACTTTTCCTTGCTGGTAGACTCATTTCAAGGATTAGGAGTGCATGATGAGAATAAATGAGAGTGTGAGGGTGAGCGTTCATCAGCAAAGAGGAAGAGCAAGCAGGGGATGCAGTGGAATGTGAAAACTGAAAAACAGTCAGAACTAAAGCCATAAAGCTCCTTGGAGGAGATAATCCTGACTCCAGTGAAGTCGATGGGAGTTTTACCATTGACTTCATTAGGGTCAGGATTTCACCCAGGGAGTGTTAATGTGATGTGGAAAGAGACAGGACAACAGTGGAGATCCTCAGAGAGAGAGCATCATGGTCATAGCATATAACATTAGCATATTAATGGGTATGGTTGTTTTATTTTACATCTCTGTATGAAGCATACAGACTATAGGAACTTCAAGAATACTAATATGTTCCTCATTATTAACTAATGCGCTGGTTGGAATCCTCAAAATAGGGATTTCCCCCCCACCCCCGTATTTTCCTCTGCCATAACTCAAGTAGAAGGTTGACTCAGATTAATTTCCATATTAAAAAAAAAAAAAAGTCAGAACAAAAATCATCATGTCCAGTAAGCCTAATGTATTGATTGCATCCAAGTTGGCCACAAAATTTAATTGCAGGTCCATAATTATTTGAGGTTAGGAAAAGTTACATTATATTGTCTGAGTTAAGCTAAACAGATCGGAGCTTTTTATCTTGAAAAAGAACAACCTAGGAGGGGGAGGAGGAGGTCAGATACAGGTCTTTAACATTCTGGCAAGCCTGGAAATGGCAAACAGATAATGAGCGCTTACTGTCTCTAGTAATCTAAGACTTAAAAGTCATCAAATTAAACTAGCAAGGGGTATATTAAAAATGAACAAGACTTCTCTTTTTGCAGCACAAAGGCAACTTGTAAAACTTCTTGCCACAAGACATAGGGGTGGTCAAATACTTTCAAAAACAATCTATGGGGAAATTCATGGAAGAAAATCACATTGAGAGCTATTCAATGCATAGAGCTCTTCTCTTGTTCAGGAAGTTTCTGAGTCACTGAAGAACAGCAAAGTATTTTAGAAAAAAAATCCTTACTTTGTTTCCCAGATATCTGCTATTTGCTGAATTCACAGGGACTACATTAGGGCAATATGGGCTTTAGACTCAATGCAGTGCAGCAATTCCTTATTCTAAGACAATAGATGATTCCTTTTTAGATAAAGCCTACATTTCAATTTTCCATTTTTATCAAAATTTCTTCAGGGAAAATCCTGCAATATACTCCTTCAACCTTTTACCCGTGATTCGTGAGGATCCTGGTGAGGGAGTGAAAGTGTCTGCGGAAAAAAGTTGTGTTTGTCAGAATAATTTCACTAGGCAGCTCTGCAAGATTTGGCTGTGCCACTGCTCTCTAAAAGGAGACAAGTGTGCCAAGAAATCGACAGGTTTGTTGGCTGGGTTTTTGCCTTCTACTGGAAATTCACTTAGGAGCTAATCCAAAGCCAACTAAGTCAATGAAAAACTCCCATTATGTTTAATGGGTTTGGGATCAGGACCTTAAATCATATATAGGCAGCTGAATCTGCCAGTTCTTCAAAGATGTATAAATTTACCTGCTATTCCCCAAAGTACAACTGCATCCCTCTAACACCTGTCTGACAGAACTATTGAATATAATAAGAAAATCTTACAGAATCACAAGTAAGCTGCGAACACCAGACCGCCACCAATCTCTTCCCGTGCCGAGATAGTTAGTACCTGGGACTACTAAAAAACAATAATCAGGGATGGTGCTGAGATATGAAATGCAAGCATTCCATCTGTCTAAACTGAGCAACTTGCACAACATTAGCCAACTGCTAAGTTGCTTCTTTTCTACAAACTGAGTCATCCTCATCACACATTCCACTGGGTTTTAAATGATTGACAGGAAAAAAAGCTAGGAGAAGCAGCTATTTCTTTACATTTAGCTGGTTTGTCAGAGCACTTGAAAACTTCTGGATTAAGGTGAAAATGCTTAAGGATTAAGTGGGGAGTGAAAGGAAAGGGGATGACAACATTTTAGTGCTGTGAATTTAGAAGTCAAACAGACATGCTCAGGAGAGCTAGCAAGACCTTTACCAATATGCTGCATCTAATCAACAATATAACTGAGAATTTTCCACTTTATGGAGGAGAATAAGCAATGTTTGAAGATTTCTCCCCCCAGTGCTCTATCACATCAGGACCTTAATATACTTAGTGTGTGTTTCGCAAAGGAGATTTTTGCAAAAAGCAAAGTGTCACCCTTTGCACCCAGGCAAAAGATATTAAAAGATGTTCATCTTTACAAAGAAGATTCTGAAGCGACAGAAATAAATGTAACCTGCAGAACTTCAGGAAGAGTTACCAGGAGCTCAATCATACCATATAGGTATGAATCATAACAGGAGATGTATAGGAAGGCATTATCCAAAGGATAGTGCTGGTATTGATAATAGTCACATTTAAATGATCGCTGTGAATTGCTGAAGCATTGCTAGTTACATGAATGACAGACAAAAGGAAGATGTTTTTTTTTGGAAGATTATAGGGAAAAACGTAGCAAGTTCTTCAAATACTTGAAGTTAGCTTAGAGACCTAATGGAGAAACAAGACAAGTAGGAGGAACAGGAAGATTTCGTACTATCACTCATAGGAAGATGTTTCTTTTCCAAAACCACTAAAGCTGAAAAAACAGAAATGGTGCGTCACTGGTTTTCAGCTCAGTTGTTTTCGTTGATGGTTGCTATTCAGAGCAAGTAGTTTATGCCCATTCTGGGACTGGAAACGTGTTTATATCCAAAGTAGCATCATCATTGTAACTGAATAATTTATATTAAAAAAAACAACAACGCAACCCCTGAACACTTTATAAAGTAGTATACAGCCTTTTTATGCATTTGCTTCCATAAAAGCACAGCTACTCACTTCCTTAAATTCACTCCCTTGAATATGTCTTCAGAAGTAATAAGTCTTCAGTGAAAATGCCAGTGCAGCAGGCCACAGACTCTGGGCAGCTGTACAATATTAGTGAGAAAGGAATAAATAAAGTACATGAAATTAAAGCACATAGAATTATCCAGAAGCATAGAGGAAAAAATGCAGGATGCCAGCAATCACTAACTGTGGGAAAAAAAAAAAAAAAAAAAAAAAGAGAGGAATTTTCAGCTGTATCAGTAAAGATAAGTTCAGGTAACTCCCAAATGCAGCATCTACAGTTTGGGCATCTCTGTGATCCCCTAGATTTTAAGAAGCTGCGCTCATTTCTTCTCAGTGCCTTGCATGGCTCTATCCCAGCTGCTTTATATGTCCGATGCTAAGTTCAGTTGTTCTCATGCACTGGAGGAGAGCAACATGTAATTCACTCTAATCTACGAATATGCAGTACTTTAAGTCAGATGAAACCTATCCTAACAATATCTCGATGATGGTATCATCAGTTTGACATTTGTTTCCTACCAGACCTAAAAAGACCAAATTCTCTGCCTCTGTCTGACCTACACAAACCTATCTGCACCTTTCCAAGCCCTCTAAATTACATGTACATTCTTATATCCCATTTGAAACTATGTTGATGCTATTATGCGTGGCTTGGTTTTTATCAATATTTATGTTCAGTCTTCATTGGGGGCCGTAGAAATTTTGACTAAGTATAAATAATGTCACTTTGCTGATGTAGCTACCTGGCTACACATCAGCTTCTCAGATATTTCCCCTTATTAGTAGTAAAGACATTATATTATTTTACTTGGTAATCCACACATTGCACATGCACTTATTTTTACATGAAGTATTGCATGCGCAATTGGGCATAGCTGCAATGAAACATTCGCATTCAAAATCCTCCTGCCCAAACTCACACAGCAAGGCAGCTGCATATTTGATACCAAGGTTTTCTAACAGAGATGATACACGATAGTCCATTCGCTGCCGGTTTTGAGTCTCCACTGTCAAATGCCCTGCTACAGTTAGAAACTGCACAGTAGGAAATTAAAACATGTTGATAGATTGGAAAGTTATTAAGCTTCCTTACAGTGTTAAACAAGAATTTACAAGAAATCGCTCTCCAGATTTATCAGGGATATATTTACAGTACTTGAGTAAGTGTGAATATTACTCACTGGAGATATTTAGTCACATACTGTGTCTCTCTGAAGGGAGACCATATTGCATTAAATGTCTCCACCATGTTCAGTAATCTGAGAGATAAATCCTTGAGTGCTGATTAGTCATATATTGATATAGAACATCTATTATTTTGGGTCTATACGAAGATTTTCATCTCTGTAATATTAATTTCTTGGCTATCATCATAGTTTTTCTTAGCAACCATCTTTCATTATAATAACTCAGGCCACCCAATATTGTTAAATTTCCTCATGTTCAGTGCCAGAAATGTCACTGCAGGTGGGGGAGGTAAATCTTACTTAAATTAAATAGCTTGGTGTGGGCTTAAAACAAGAGCAGACATTGCTAAGGTTCTGTGTGAAGTTTTTTCACTGACACATTTTTTTAGAATTAGGGAAAGAACTAAGCTCTCATTTCCACACCTGAAAGACAGAGGTTGCAATATATCTTCCCAGTGACACGGTGAGATGGTGTCTTTATTCCAAATTATTACATAGTATATTAGTTAGAACAAGATCCAGTAGTTAACATTAAATT